>CM038217.1:84756738-85047669 GCA_021442155.1 Cymbidium sinense | reverse complement strand
AAAATTAAATTTATCATTTAATTTATATCAAAATATTAATTAGTTGAATAGATAAAAATAGTCTATTATTTACAGTAATTTATAGCAAATAAGAATTAAAATTTTTCAGTTATAAAAAATATTTTTTGATTTTTAATTAACATGACCAAAACTAAAATGTTGAATTATTTTTATTTTAATTTGCTATAATAAAATATACTATAAATAAAAAATATGCATGAAAAATTAGCATAATTTTCATCTATTTAGCGTTATTTTTTTTTAATATGAAATATAATGAAATTTTTATATAACTTTTACTTAACTTATAATTTCCTAGAATTATTCAAGAAAATATTCTTTTATTTTATTCAAATATGATTTTTTAAAGGAAAAGTAATTACAATTGAAGAGATCATAAGGTCACATAAAAAAACAAACTCCTAAAACCACAAAATATAAAAATACCAACACCAAATAGAAGATAAAGGCAAAACAAAAGAGTGAACATAGATAGGGACATTTAGTAGTACTTCCCCATTTATATTTAACATATCATGGAAAAGATCTAGAGAAAGATCTACTGGAATGAGGATAACATAAATTTTCTCTTTACCTCTCTACAATGCTTGGTAATATTAAAGAGTAGAATTTAGGTTTTTCTCAGTATCTCCATTAGATCTATTAACTAGAGTGGCAAGATAAGTTGATCAATGTCCTATTAAGTGGCTAATGTTGTAATGCACATAAGGATGCTCAAGCATGAATAGATTTGAGTATAGTTTTAGCAATAGCGAATTAATTCATAAGTGTAATAGAAATCATCTAAATTGTGATTTATTTTTCTAAGATTAGGAGAAACATAAACATTTAAGGAGGAGATAATAGAGATGCCTCCATATTAACTCGGACATATGATATAATATCTATCAATAGAAAAAAATATCTTTTGAATAGGGATAATAGGTTGTTGATGTTGGACATTCTTCCTTACAAATTTTCTACAAACATGAATCTCATGCCCATGCTTGGCTTTTTTTTTCATTTAAGAAGTTCCATAAAAGAATCACCAACTAATACACACACACAAATATATGTATTTATGCATACATATATATTCACATACAAAAAAAAATTTAAAAGATTATGTTTTGGATGAAACAATCATACTGAGATAAAGAATTGATTGAAGAGAAGGTTTGCTAATCAAGGTTTGCTAATCAAGAATTGATTGAAGAGAAGGTTTGAAATGATCCAACAATATAAAAAGCACAACATTAAGAATGATTAGAGAAGCTTTACTTTGTCGGGAGGGGAAGTTGACTGAGGGAAAAGATGTGGAGGGGAGCATCTTGCCTCACCACATACAAAAGAAGAGCAGATCGCCTACAAAGGACACGAGCAAAGGAGCCTCTAGAAAGTGATTATCAATGAGCTAATGAATTGAGTGTCGGTTGAATGGAGAAAAAATTGGATAAGATCATTAACCTTTGAATGGGTATATATATTTGAAGATCGATCATCTAAATGATGTACGTTCTCTCTCTTGAACTTACTTGATCACAAAGACTTATTTGTGTTCATCAACTCATCAACCTTTAAGTCAAGCCATCCATCATTAACTAAGAAAAAGAGATGAAGACAGCTTTAGACAATAATATTTTCTTTTATCCTTTATATATTTTTTCCAATAACTCTTTGCATCCCATAATTTTCATTAACATATATGCTTAACAATTACAGTCATTCTTCTTTTCCACACTAATTAGCAATATTTTATATTTTGTATGCACTAAAATTATATAAATGACATTAAATGTTCCAAAACTCATTAAATGCAATATCTATTCTTTTATACAATAAACAGTTCAATTTTAGTTCAATTTTATATGCTTGCCTAAATTTGTGATTAGAATAAGATCAATATAGTTACAATTTAGTCATCAATAATATCTCATATAAGAAAAATTACCGTTATAAGAATTATATAAAAAAATTTTATTATTTTTTTTAAATGATTTACATGCAAAACACACCATTTTTATGTATTTACGTCTTGGAACATCTAAAATTTCATATTTACATATGCGTAACACAATTTTTATATTTACTAAAATATATTTTATTTTAAGAAATTAATGATAATATTATTTTGATATATTATTAAATATATAAATATATGAAAATTATATATATATATATATATATATATATATATATATATATATATATATATATATTTTTTTTTTTAAATTTTTTTTTTATTTTTTTTTATTTTTTTTAGGGAAACCCCATTATCTGGGTATTTTATTGCCACTAAGGTTACAAGATCCTTAAAAGGTTACATTTCCCAGAATCACAAATTCAAACCCAAAGAAGCATTTAAACACATAAAAGAAAATACTAACTGAGCAAACTCAAGAAAACCATAAGAGAACAAAGAAAAGATAAAGCAAGGTTAAGGTAATGCGACAATAAGTGGAGAAAAACACAATAAAGTGAAAATGATATTAAGGAAATGTGGTAAAATAGGCTCAATCACATCCTTTGGATGCAAGTATGAGCATCCAACTTGGAAGGGTTACATCACAGAGCAACTACAACCAATAGGAAGTGAGATCGCCACCCATCATAGCCAACAAACTTGAGAGAATGCAACATCAGGTTGTTGATAGTGAGCTTTATAACGCAAAACCTAATCAAGCTCATCTCGAGAATAAGACCATCCCAATAAGTATATCGGTGCACAATAAGCCCTGAAACCCTCCCTTTATAAATAACCTTGGGGTAATAGTGATAGTAAAGCATTGTATGTATGTAATACAAACATTTAAAAAAGCATCCAATTGCATTTAGAGCAAGAATACCGCATTTCATGGGTGCCATATAGGTAATTCAGATTATGAATCGAACAAGATAGGAGAACAGTTAGTAAACCAGTGAGAGTATCATCATCCACTGATGATATCGTCAACCACAAGCAGCAAACAGAATAGTTATTCACGGCCAGGATGGCATTTTCCAACCGAAAAATGAGAAGGCACAAATACCAACATATTAAAGAAATGTAAGCCCATTTTAACCCAAAGAATCATGGAAGAATTATATGCGATATATGAATATTGTTAGCGTGAAGACCAATAATTACGAGAAAAAAATTTTTGATCAGCATTATCACTCTGATTTACAGCCATAAGCAGAAACATGAACGCTCAACTTAACCTATATCATGCGAGATGACAAATTGCAAAAATACTATGTGCATCCAAATGTAACAACTAACCAACGTATACACCGCCAAAGCACTTAAAGCAATTCCCATATGAACTAGTAGGAACAAGAATCACAAGGTTCCAAAATCCGAATAGTTCTAGCAAATTCGCGCCATAAGTAATTTTCCGATGATTCATATCGAAATCGATCCACTAAAGGATAATATAAGCTCATAAGCACCAAAGAAGAGTTGCATCCACTGGAAACCGTATAACAATTACTCAGCCAAAGGAAACTTTTCCAAATGTGGGATTAAAACCAAAACCAATTCATGATGAAAGTATGGGCCATAAACAATCAAATCTTCAAGATAGGAAAAGGGCTGCAATTCCTCACGGAGTGCATCCATTTATAACAAACATCCACAAAATTATCCAGAAATATCGTTTAGAGTAGTAGTTCCAAGCAGCAGATAGGGCTACCATACAGGTAATCCAGATCAAAAATAACCCAAGGAGCAATACAGATATTCCCCTGTCAGCATACGATAACATCAAGCAAAAAGTTTCCATAAATCGAGATATTCACTGTGCCAAACCAGATCTTCTCGAATGAGAAGAGGCCAATGCTTAATGGGAGACCAATCGAAATCAACAATACCATAAAGCGATTATATATATAAATAAACAAATTTAATTTCAATGGTTTGGAATTGAACATGAGACAGGATACATATTGGATAGATCTAACAGAAAATTTTAAAGAGAAAAGGAGGATTAAAAGAACACAGTGATGTTGAATACTAAAAATATCTGAATAATTAAATGGTCAAAGCATGTGGCGAAGATTTGTCAGAGCATATTATAATGATTACTCCAAGCACAAAAGTGAACCGAGATGGCTAGAACTGGATTGTAAGATAGGTTTTACAAAACATAGAAGGGCTTTATATAGCAATAGCCTAGCAACATAAAGCTTCAAATTAACCCCTAAAGACTAATTACATTAAAGACTTCATGTGCATAAAAAAATGACAGAAAAATAGTTAATTCCTGATTAACTCAAAATGTACATACAAAAAATCATCATCAAGCAATTAGATGACTAGACTGCAATTTCAATAAGGTAGCAAAAACTCTTGAGAGAGTAATGGTGGCCGAAGGATAAATAGCCAATAAAACAATTATCAAAAAGAAACTTTGGATCCACTGAGAAGTGCTTCTTTGCTCATTTTGTTTGACTAGGTATTTGTTTATGCTCATTGTATGTCATTCGATGTTTACCCAATAACAATTTTCACAATGCACCTGAAATTTCAGCAAAGCATTTGTGCAAACCATGCGAAGGTAATACCCGTAAGTGTACCAAATCAATAAGCCAGCCAATTACACCAAAAAAAAAGGCATGCATAACACAGTGAAAGGGGAATGTTGGACATATATGAGCCTTTTAGTGCACTACTAAAAGTGAGTATGAGTGGTGCATAAAGCACATTAATCTCAAAAGTCATGAATAGGTCCTCAAAAATCTCATGCAAATGTTAGCAAAGAAAATATATATTAAGAAAAATTCAAGAATCTCCCCATGAAATCCGTGCATAACTTTTCAGGATGGCTCCTATCTAAAAGACATGTCTTGAGACATATATCATTTTTCCATTTTCCTGCCCTAGGCGCCGTCCCTCCTTGACTATTTCTCTTCGATTTCTCTTCGGCTATTCTGTGTGGTTCCGATCGACTTTGATCTCGAAAGAGAGGCCGATTTAGCTTTTGCTGTTATGCCTTACTATTGATCATGGAATCAACCGTGCCTCCCCCTTGGGGGAATCCCACCTCAACCCGTGCGGCTGCGACAGGTAAGGATTCTCTTGGGAACGCTGGTTCAAATCCTACCATGGCTACTAAATCCTTTAGGGAGGTGCTTGGGTAAAGCAAAAAACACCGGTGAGTCATTCGATTTTGTTTCTACTACTTTCCGGGGAGTACCCACTGTTATGTGCTCTGATTTTATGGTGGAAAACTAGCCAAACCATATGAATTTGCTTTGGTTGGTAAATTTTCTCTTCGCCATCCGTCTATGGAGAATATCCGAAATTTTTTTCATTCGCTAAAACTGACTGGAGTTTTTTCGGTGGGTTTGATTGATTCTCGGCATGTTTTGATTCAATTAGCTAACGATCTGGATTATTCTCGTGTTTTTGCAAGACGTTCATATTTTATTTTTAATTGCCAAATGCGGTTATTGAAATGGACCCCATTTTCGACATTAAGGAAGAATCTCCTATTGTTCCAGTTTGGTTGTCCATCCCTAACCTACGTGTGCACTTCTTTAATCGAATTTCTTTCGGATCCCTGTCGGCCTCTCCAATTGGACCAAGCAACCGCTTCTAGCTCTAAACCTTCTGTTGCTCGAGTACTTGTGGAATTGGATATCACTAAAAATACCCTAAGGAAATTTGGCTTGGATCAGAAAAATATGAATATTTATAAAAAGTAGAATTTGAAAACTTCCTTATATTTTGCTCCCATTGTAAAATTCATGGACATCGATTTGTTGATTGTTTTGTAGCTCATCCGCATTTAAAGAAGAATCCTATGGTCTCCAAAGCTGCTCCAGCCATTAAGGCCACTCTGAATGAACCATTATAGGATATGGCTACTAATATAACTGCCCCAATACCTGATAAAAATGAGCCCCAAATTCTTAATCATCACCCTGAATCCAAGATGGATACGGTTGAGCAATCCTCAATATGCACAACTCCTTTAAAGGATCAGACTCCTCATGTTGGAACCCATTTACAAAACCACAATATTGACATTAATGCTTCGAATACCAGCTCAGGATCCACTCTTGTTACTGATTCCCTTACTAATGCAAATATTCCTATTCCTTCATCTCCATTAGCTAAAGATCATATGAATGATAAGGTAGGATTGGAGGATGTGCAGTATTTAGAGATAACTTCCACCCCTGATCTAGGGATTTGTGTTTTTCCTAATTCCAACCCCTCCTCTAATTCTTTTTCTAACTCGGATCTAAATCTAAAACCTAAGCTGCATCAGGTCATCAACAATGATTTGGAAGAAGGAGAATTGACCTTTAATCTCCAGGCTCCTATTGGAAACAAACAATTAATTGGACTTTCATTATCTGATGGTGAGGCTGTTAGTTTGGAAAATAATTTTCACATTATTTCAAAAAAGAGAAACAAATCATCTAAATCTAAATTTCCTAGCTTTGCCAGAGTTACTAGGTCTGGCTCCTCCCATCCCAATTAATGGTCTCTTTCTTGATCTGTAATGCGAGAGGGATAGGCTCCCTCTCTGTTCGCAATAGACTCGACAACTTAGTTCGCACCCATAACATTTCTTTTCTGGCAATTTTGGAACCCTTTATCCTTCCTTTTAGCATTCAATCTATTATTAGAATGATTGGCTTTAGTAGTTTTTTCGTGAACTCGAGTAATAAAATTTGGATTGTTTGGAAAATTTTTTTCCTCATATATTATTTAGGACCTTCACCAAGTCGTGAATGCTAAAATCTCTTCTGGAAATTGGTCCTGCTTTGGATCTTTTGTTTATTCCTCCTGTGGTAGGTATGGTAGAAGGAACCTATGGGAAGATCTGATTAATTTCTCGACCTCGGTTAATGCTCCCTGATTTGTGGGTGGGGATTTTAACATTATCTCTTCCTCTACGGAACGAATGGGTGGAAATCCTCCTAACCTATTCCATATGGAGGAATTTAATAATATGACCCTGATTGCCACTTGACCGATCTAGGTTTCATTGGCTCTCAATTCACTTGGAATAATCACAGACTTTGGCAAAGACTTGATAGGATTCTGTTTAATGATCTATGGATCAACTCCTTTCCGACTACTGGTTGAACACCTAAGTAGAACCCTATCCGATCACTCTCCTTTGCTAATCTCTGTTAAGGTTAATATGGAGTCCCCCTCTTCCCCTATTCCTTTCTGTTTTCAAAATATGTGGCTTCTGGATGCTAGATTTGCGGAGGTGGTTGCTACTAATTGGGGAGACCCTCTTTATCCTGATGATTCTGTTATGGAGATGAAGAGATTATGGCTGAAATTAAAAAGGCTTAAACAATTCCTCAAATGGTGGAATAAACATTGCTTCAAAAACCTTTTCACAAACATAAAAGAATTAGAACAAGAGGTCATATTGTTAGAAGAAGAGGTTATCCTGGATACCTCTAAAATATCTTATTAAACCAAGCCAAAGATAGATTAACAAGCTATCAAGACATGGAGGAAACTTTGAGGCAAAAGGCTTCTGCTAAAAAGTTATCGGAGGGAAATAGGAACACCAAATATTTTCATGCTACGCTCAATAAAGGCCTTAAATCACATTAAGAAAATAAAAAATATTGATAATAGTTAGTTTGATGAAAAGGAACTTGGCGATTGGTGTTTCTTCTTCAATAACCTTCTTAATAAAAATGTGAACTATGAGGAATTAGCATGTCCTGAGGCTATCCCCAAAATCATTACCGAAGAAGATAACATAATGCTTACATCCTTACCCTCTGAATTTGAAATTACATCCACATTACAGAATATGAATACATGATTCTGTGGCTGGCCCTGATGGATTCACTCCACTATTATTTTAAAAATGTTAGAATATTATCAAAGAAGATGTGGTTAAAGCTGTTTTGGATTTTTTTAAAGGGAACATCCTCCCCAAATTCTTCTCCAGTACTTCCATTATTCTAATTTCTAAAATCGACAACCCCAAACTTTGGAACCATTTTAGACCTATAAGTCTATGTACTTTCTTTAATAAGCTCATATCGAAGATCCTAGCCAAAAGATTAGGTATTTTACTTCCTAAAATCATTTCCCTAATCAAACTTTATCAAAGGTCGATCTATCTCGATAATGTATTGTTGGCTCAAGAAATTGCCCATGATTTAAACACCAAAGTTCAGTGTGGGAATCTTGTTTTTAAGTTGGACATATCTAAAGCCTACGATAATATTGGTTGGACTTTCCTCTACAAAATTCTATCTCCCTTTGGTTTTTCTAATTCTTTCATTACATTAATTAAGAATGGTATTGAAATCTCTGGATTTTCTTTACTTATTAATGGCAAGGTTCATGGCTTCTTTTCTTCATCCCATGGCATCAGGCAGGGGGACCCCTTTCTCCGGTCCTTTTCATTATCACGGAGGAATATCTTTCTCGAAACCTTGAACTTATGTTTCTCAAAATGCCTAACATGTGCTACAAGACTAGGGGTGGTTTTCCTATCTCCCACCTCAGCTTTGCGGATGATTTCATTATTTTCTGCAATGGGTCTACCCATTACATAAAGAAATTGTATAAGTTTCTTATTCATTTTGGTAGGGAGAGTGGCTTAAAAATTAACCCTGACAAAAGTGGCTTCATTGTTAGTAAATCGATTCCTCTTCCTAATTAATACTATTAAGAATATCGCTTTCTATACTCTCCATTAAATACTTGGGTACTCCTTTATACCGTGGTGCTAAAAGATCTTTCCTTTTGATGAGGTTATTCAAAAATTTATAAGAAAATTTCCTCCTAGAATTACATATTCTTTCTTTTGGAGCCGATTGGTTCGATTAGAAGTATTCTCTCGCTCCTTACCCCTACTACTTTCCACTATTGTCCCTACCACTTCTATCATTAATAAGATTAACCATCTTTTCAATAAATTCTTAGGGGTTCTACTTCATCATCCAAAAAAACTCATTGGGCTGGTAAGTTGTGGCCCTTTGAATGAAGGTGGCCTAGGTTGTAAAACCTTACAAGATTCCATTAAATATTTTTCTTATAAAATGTGGTAGAACCTTAGAAGTAATCACAGCTTCTGGTCAAAATTTATCCTTGTTAAATACTGTAAGGGTAATCACCCCCTCATTTGCACTTTCAAAATGGGAGACTCCCCTGTGGAGAAGTCAGAACATCAAGTGAGGCTGGAGATCTCTGGGTGTGAATTTCGGTTCATCCTTCTTTTGGCAATATAATTGGCTGGGTTCGGGTTCTATTGACTTTTTACTCAAAACACATTCTATTGATAGGCTCAAAGTTAGCCATTTCATTACTCAAAATTCTTGGAATATATCTCAGTTAGGTTCCTATGTCCCAAATTTGATCATCAACAAAATCCTGAATATTAACCCTATAGCTAGTAAAATGGATGAAATTCTATTCAATAATTCATCCACTAGTGATTTTGTTTTTAAGGAGGTGTGGCAAGCTATTAGACTCAAAAATCAAGATTCTCTAATCTTTCCCAAACTCTGGAGTAATTCTATCGATGCCTCCTTTTCATTTCTTACGTGGCGTATCCTTAAACAATACATTCCTGTGGATGCCATTCTCCTGAAAAAAAAAGGCTTTCATCTTCCTTCCAAATGTCAATGTTGCTTTCACATAGAAACTCTGGATCATGTCTTTGTTAATGACCCCATTGCTGCTAAAGTTTGGCACTGGTATGATAGTTTGTTTAATACTTTGTTGTTTGATGGATCCATTTCTATGCCTTTTTTAAAAATTTTCATCCTATTCAAAAAAAGGTCATGTCAAATGTGTTCGCTATTACTTTACGTGGTATATCGTTGAAAGAAATGATGCTAAACATAATGATATTCCCATGAATTTTCACCGCATCATTGCTAAAACCAAATGTAAAATTACCTCCCTTTACAAAGCTAACCTTCTTCCTCCTTCTAGTTTCAAAGATGTTAAGCATCTGGCTCACTACTTTGGGATTTCTCTCCCATCTACTGAAATTGATTTTATCTGTAAGACTATATATTGTATTAAACCTCACAATCATATTATTTAGGTTAATACTGATGGTTCTGTTGCTAATGGGCTTTATGGTTGTGGGGGTATTTTAAGAGATTTTAAAGGCACGATGATTGCTGCTTTTGTTATGTTCTTTTTGCTGAACTTTATGGCCTACACTGTGAGATATTACTATGCATTCAGAAAGGCTTTAAAAAAATCTAGTTTGAAATTGATGCTCTCTTGCTTCTGAATTTATTAAACTCCGGAGCTCATGGTAATGCTGAAGTATACTATACTCTCAACCACACAAGAAGGCTTCTTGCTTCTCTTGATTATCATATCTCTCATATTTATCGAGAAGGGAATTCTTATGCTGATTTTCTTGCCAATTTGGGTGTAAAGTCCTATATGGTAAATATATTCTCTTATGATAATATTCCCCCTTTATTAAGGGGGCTTGTTAATTTAGATATAAGTGATTTACCTTATGTTAGGAATATGTAAGCTTTTATTTTTGCATTTTGCTTCATCTTCTGACTGGATGAGGTTTTCCCTCTCCTTTTTAGAGCTTATGGCACTGGTGTTCGTTCAGAATTTCATTGGATTTTGTAACCTTTTTCTTATGAGCAATAAAATTCCCCTATATGGGGTTCCCCAAAAAAGAAGACATGTCTTGAGAAATTAAACATGCAAATGAAGATAACAAAATGAATATAAAAAGGGCCTCACCAACGTGCTCCCAAAGGCATGTACAATTTGTACATATGAGTCTTACTTCTATAGGAAAGTAAAATGCAAACTCCTGTGAGCCAATGATCAACAAGACCAAGGTGAAGATGGAATAAAGCACACTACAGCTTCGAAAAAAAATAATAAAGATGGCGATGCAACAAATTTTCATGGTAGTATGCCATCTCAATAAGATTTTCTAATCTCTTTAAGGCATTCAAGCCATACCCTATTCCCCTTTTTATAAGCCTGGCCCAAGGGACTACCAAACAAGGCAACAATGTGGGTATCAAGTCCCTAGCAAATAGACCAGAGAATGGTGTCTGCTGTCATTCTAGAGATTATTATATGTTGTAGGCCCACAACATGTGATGGAACAAAGATCACATGTAGCTCCATGTGTGAGCATGCATAGGCACATGTCATCCAAAGATAACAAGCCCTTGGCATTTTGTTTCAAGAAAAGTTTCAATTCTTAAAACTGACATGCAAAGACTTTTAGTATGTTCAATGACAAAATGGCTAATATACTCCATTGAGTGACAAAGTGGACCCATTTTAGACGTAGTCAAGGTTAATCTAATATAACATCTTGAAATTACCATTTATGTCAACATTTGTATGTTAGGGGTATATCATTCATAGTAGTTCTAAGATGATTTTTTGGTGGGTGTGGTGAAGATTGAACTAGAAGATGATCAATAGTGGACTTAATAAACCTAGAAAGAAATATCCTAATGGATGCAAATTGATTAGCATCATTTTTATTTAAGGAAACTCTTATTACTCCACCTCTAAGACTTTGAGAAACAAAGAATATGCACAAATCAAGAAGTTATTATTGAGTTTCATCTTGAAGGTTCCATACAATATCTAATTTCATGATCGGGTTCAATTGGTTTTTAAAATAAAGTTTGGGACATCGACCTACACTTTTTCAACCTATTGTTGACCTCCATGCATGCGCCATAAGTTATGTCGAGCTCACAAGATGAACTCGACAAGCTTCAGCGGTAAATCAGAGCTAAAATGCACTCGACGGCATCAAAAATCAGTTGAAATGATCTCCAACCGACCAATGGACTCTGCCATCATGTCATAACATCAAAATTGATCAGAATATGTATATTGCATAATTCGACGGTCGATCGATCAAGAAGGGGGTTCGTCGAAGTGCTGACATGCATATCAAGGTCGGGAAGCCACGACGATGCCCAAACGACCTCCGTTTATAAAATTAATCTTATCGTTAGCATCAAAACATCAGAACCTATCAAATAAGACAATTCGTGCTCAATTCGGATGAGTATGCATGAATATTGAGCAATAAGATACAGCGGCACACAAATCAGAGCTAAAATACACTCGACGGTACCGAAAATCAATCGAAACAACCTCTAATCGACGAACAGACTTCGCCATCGCATTCAAAATGCTGAAATTGATCAAAATATACATCTTGCATAATTCGACAGTAGACCGATCAAGGAGGGTGGCCAATGCGCTGCCACACATATCGAGATCGGGAAGTCATGACAATGCCTAAATGACCTCCGTTCATGAAATTGATCACGTCATTAGTGTCAAAATTCCAAAACCTATTGAACAAGATTGTTCGCAATCAATTTGGACGAGTATGCGTGAATATCGAGCAAGCAGAAGCGACGACGCACAAATTTGAACTGAAATTGATCCCGATTCGAAGCCGACTTGAACCAAATGGTCTCCGATCGCAAAATAGACTACGTCATTGCCTATGGAATATCAGAGTAATCTAAAATTGACATATATATATTATCTATGTGACAATGTTGGCTCGAAAATCCAAATTATGGCAAATAAAATAATAAAAAAAATCCTATAAATACCCCTATTATTACTCTAACCCTAATTTTTCCTATTTTCCCCCATCGATCTCCGATTTTTCCTATTTTACTCTAACCCCAGTGGTCTTTTCTAGTAGAAGATGTGAGTCCCCGAGCTTTCTTCCCTTATGTTGATCATTGCAAACTAAAAGGCACTCTTTAGCTCCCATTGGAAGCTACTCCTTTGGTTCAAGAATTTGAGTTAGGTCTAGGCTGATATAAACTCCTTGTCAGTATGATCCATCACAAACTAATGGAATCCATCAAAGCAAACTAAAAAAAATGAAATTACTCTTTGATTATCCTTGAGTTGATTTAAGCCTCCCAGCGGCATTCACTCAATAGCCATCCCTAGGTTGGGTTTGATTTATTTCCCAAAGCAACTGATCACCACAATGGTTCCTTGTTGTGGAAGATGTGAGTCCCTGTGCTTTCTTCCTAACTTGTCCATTGTATGCCAAAAGACATTTCCCTTTGGTTGGATAGTCCTACCGTGTGGTTGGTAGACTACTCCCTTTGGATTGGTAAATCTAAGTTAAGTCTAGGCCTCCAAGGCCCCTATTCAGTGCAGTTCATCACAAACCTATGTGATCTATCATAATAATAAAAAAAAATCTAAAAATGAAATTAATCTTTGACTATCCTTGAGTTGATTTAAGCCCCCCAGTGGCATTCACTTAATAATCAACCCTAGGCAGAGTTTGATTTGTTGCCCAAAGAAACTAATCACCCCAATGGTTCCTTGTTTCCAGAAGATGTGAGTCCCCACACTTTCTTCTTAATACTTGACCATTGTATACAAAAATGCATTTCCCTTGGTTAGATAGTTCTACCTTGTGGTTGATAGACTACTCCCTTTGAATTAGTAAATCTGAGTTAGGTTCAGGCCTCCATGGACCCTACTCAATGCAGTTCATCACCAACCTATGGGTCCCATCATAATCAAAACAAACAAATCTAAAAATGAAACCAATCTTGACTATGTTTGAGTTGATCTAAGTCCCCCAGCGACATTCATTGAATAGTCAACCCTAGGTTGGGTTTAATCTATTGCATTGCCAATAGATTACCCAAGCAATGGGTCTTTACTTTGGAGGATGTAAGTCTACTATGCTTTTTTCCTAGTACAGTTGCTGCATACCGAAAGACATACCTTTGGTTGGCTAGTCCTACTATGTGCTTAGTAGACTACCCCTTTGGATTGGTAAATCTGAGTTAGGTCTTAGCCTCCATGGCTCCTACTTAGTACAGTTTATTGCAAACCAACAGGGTTCATCTTAAAAAAATTTCAAACCTAATAAAATTAAAATAAATTTAACCCTCTTCCCCAGCAAAACTTGAACAAATCTTTTCTCTCCAGTGAGACTCAAATCAAATCAAACCTCTCTTCCCCTTGAGGATGATTTGAACCTGCTTCCCTAGTGGAAGGTTCACACTCTATCCCTTAATGGATTCCCTTATGTCTTGGACATAGGTAGAGTCACATTGCCCAAAGCTCTAGATTCTTTCTACACCTTGGGTTAAGGATAGATTGTATCTATTAGTGCTTGTGATCTTTTGGTATTATTGATCATTTCGGTCAACACCAATACGTACGGTGTTCCTTGTCAGTCACATCACACTTATCGGGCGCCCTTTGTTGACCTCATTTTTAGAATGAGCTCTCAACCCCTCCATCTTAGACATAGGACTTCACTTAGACTTCCTTAGTCTTAAGACACATCTAGTGATTAGGTGGACACTACATAGCCTAGAAGACTTAGAAGAGTTAGCCATGTAGAATAGGCCATGCCTTGGGGGTGTTAGGAAAATTTGCATACCTGAACCATTCCTCACTTTCCTTCATTCAAGACAAAGTCTAAATCAATCTCATTTAATTTTCTCCAAATCAACTCCATATGATCAAAATCCATGATTGAAATCCATGATCAAAATCTATGATTGAAACCCATGATCAAAATCCATAAAATTCCTAAGTCCTAAATCTCTCTTCCTTAAGGACTTAACCCAAATCATGATCAAATCAACTCAAATTCATGGGATGACTAATTTATATTCTCATATATACATATGAAATATAAATTCAAATCAATCAAACTAAACTCAAAATTCAAACTCAATCCATAAAATTTTTCTAAGCTCTTAAGTGTTTCAACCTAAATCAACTCTAAACCAATTCAAACTCATGGGGTATTCTCAAAACTTTTTATAGTCTCATTTATATTCACATATATAAATGAAATATAAATATAGATCAATTAAATCAAACCCTCAAATCAAATTCCAAATCTAAAATTTTCCTAAGTCCTTAATTCCCTATTAATGGACTTAACCAAAATCATGATCAAACCAAATCAAACTCATGGGATTTTCTCATAACCCATTGATATTCTCATTTATATTCACATATATAAATGAAATATAAATATAAATCAATCAAACCAAATTCAAAAATTCAACCTCCAAACACTAAATTTTCTTAAGTTCTTTAAATCCCTTTTAATGGACTTAGCCTAAATCATAATAAAATCACTTCAAATCCTTGAAATTTTCTCATATTCTCATTTTTATATTCACATATATAAATGAAATATAAATTCAAACAATCAAAACCAATTCCAAAAATCAAATTCAAATCAACTCAAAATCCAATCTATGCCTTTCAAGTCAAAATCTTGAACTTAGCCAAATCAATTTCAAATCAAGCCAAACTCTTAATTTCTCTTCATGATTCAATCAACCCTACAATCATGAATTCAAATATAAATACAAACTTCAATCACTAAATAAAAAATCAATCCAAAAATCAAACCCCAAATCCTTTCATGTTCACCCTTTGAATATGAAATTGTCAAATAGATCAAAACCCATTTGACTTCAAACCACTTGCAAATGGATTTATATTTCAATCATAAGTCCATATACAAGATCAATCAAACTCAAATCAAGCTTTGACCAAGCCATTTGACCTACTTAGGCTCACTTGACCCAAAGTGACCTAAAGTACCCTTATGAGCCAAATTCTAATCCTAACCAAATTGGATTGAATCAAACTCACCTATACCTCTCATCATGATCAACAATCTTCATGGGATGATCAATCAACTAAATTGGATCAAACCAAGTCAAACCTAAGGGTTGACCAAGTCAACACTTAGCCCAAAATGAAACATAACATAGCCAAAATCCACCATAGGCCATTGATCTAAGTTCATTCATGACCTATGTTTGAACTTGACCAAGACAACATTTGAGCCTAACCTAGCCCAATTGGCCAATTGACCCAAGTTGACCCAACTTGACCTAAAAAGTCAAAATGTGTCAAAACTTGATATAAGCCAAATTGATTGAAACCAATAGGTCAAATTCATTCCAAATCAACAATTAAATTAGCCAACTAGACCTAATCTAGCACAATTGACCTTAGACCCAACTTGACCTAAAGTGGTCATGTTAAGCCAAATTTGAACATAACCAAAATTGATTGGAAACAAAGATACCAATCCACTCCATATGACTAACCAAACCTAAACAAACCCTTGACCTACCTCAAATAGGTCAAATGGGTCAACTTGACCCATTTGACCTAAATGAAGTCATATGAGCCAAATTCAAAACTATACCAGATTGAACCAAATTGAAGTCACCAAAACATTTCAAATGGTCATATGAACTCGACCCAACCCTTGGTTTGACCCAATTGACCAATTGGTCAACTGACCCATTTTGACCTAAATGGGTCAACATGATCCGAACCTTATCAAATGAATTCCAAATCTCTTGAAACTTGGCCAAACCTAGTTTCTCCACATACCCAACATATCCAAATTTAAAAATCAGCAAAATGACCATTCTACCCCTTGGCCATAGAACAAATTTTGGACTAATCCATGGGTAATTTGGTCATGCCCTCTTCATATCCACTTGATATCTTCCTAATATCTCTAGGGGGCCTAATGAAGAGTGGTGCACCCAACCTAATGAGTTTGGGTCAGCCAAATGGACCCAAGGCCAAACTCGACCCCATGGGTCAAATTGGCTCATTCCAAATCCTCCCTCCACCCAATTTGATGCATATGGGAGGTTGGCAATCCACTCAAGGCCTGAAACCGAGCATGTGTAAAGAGCTAATAGATAAAAAAACTCCTCCAATTTGGTCAATTGGATCAAAATGGCATGGGAGGTGTCGGCCGCCTGATTCCCGTAGGGGGAGATATACTCCCACTAATTCAATTTGAAATTATCTCATTCATTTGAAGCCGAGAGTGTTAGAGAGATCGAGAGCCATCCCAAGCTTTCTAAGGAGGATTTGAAATAACCTCTTCTTGATTTTCTCCATTGAAAAGTGGGAGAATCTTCAACTTCTTCCTCACTCAAAATTACTCCAATTCCTCTTGCACACTCCAGGATCAATTTGAGTGCACCCATGCTCTCATTTGAGTTCCCACAACAAGGAGAGCCTCAAAGCCGGAAGGGAGATCAAGTTTTGTTGGTCCATAGAGCAATTCACTCAACCCCAGAGGGCTTCAAAATTCTCCACTGCATCTAAGCTACATCAAGCTCAGCCTGGTGATCACCTCCATGAGTTATGGATTTTCTAACCACTTAGCTTAGGGGTGTTGGTCTTTGTGACATAAAATTTTAAGTCATGTAAAATCCACCTTGGAAATGATCCTTAGTAACTTTAGATGGTGTGGAACAATCTTGTTCCAACTGAAGCTCCAAGCTCAAATCTTCCCTAGATCACTCGACCTCTATTAATCCTAAAGGAAGAACTCGGTGTTGTATCCATCCATGCATTTTGGATGGACGGCCATGATTATTCCTTAGAAATCCTTTACCGCTCTATAAATAATAATAATCCACCGCCGATCTTTGATCGAATGGTAGGGATCTAAGCGCGTCCTACCATCGTGCCACCATTTGGATGAGACGTTTAAGCGGGAGGCTCACCACACAACACATGTAAAGCGTGCTGACCGCCGCCGCCGCGTGTCGCGCTATGAGCTAAGGGATAAGTTAGGGAATTTAATTAATTCTAATTAATCTTCTGATATTCTAAAAATCATATCTCCTTCAATAAAATTTTAAAAAATATGAAGTAAAATTCTATGGAAATATAATTCAACCTATAATATTTTAAAAATAATTTCAATGGATTTTAAATTATTCTTGGGTTTTATTGGAAATCATATTTTGCTAATTACTTCTTAATTAATCCTTTGAGTAATCCCAAACTTCTTGGGTATGTTTTAGGGGATGACCTCTACCTCTCCTAATTTTCTTAGGATTTATTTATGGCTTAATTGGGGGAATTGCAAATATGTTTCCTAATTACTCTCTTAACTTAATTAAGGATAATTAAGGTATGATTAGTGATTTTAATCCATCAATAGAGTTGATTAAGGTAAGAACTAGTAGATAAGAGGTTTGGGAATAATTTTGGGGCATTTCCCAACATATTCCCCTTTCTTTCCTTAATCTTCACTTAATTAAGGGTTAATTCATTAATTATCCCCTTAATTAATTTCTAAAAGTTCTAAAAATTTCCAGAACTTAATTAGTCTACTTTGGGTAGATGCTTAGGTGTTTAAGAGCCTATGTTTAATTAAGGAAATCAAAACCCAATTCATATGTGTGAATGGGTGTTTTGAAATTACTTAAGCTAAACCCCTTAGCTTAATTAATCATTAATCATAAGCCAAAATGCATTAGTCCCTTTTCTTCCTAGGTGCATTGCAAGTTTAAATTCCTTGTGAGTTTTATGTCATCTCATTAGCTCATAATTACCTGGCTAACTATTCTAAGGTGGTGTAAGGGTTAATTAACTTATTTAATTCATACCTTAACCTAATTAATACATAAAAAGGAATCTAATCATCTAAAAATTAAACAAAATTATCAAACACATGTGGGAATGGATTTGGAATAGCTAACAACTCACCTTTTCAAAATTAAATCAAACTTAAAACTAAACAAAAAATCACATTGAATACACTTTGATTTATTTTAAACTTTCTTATTCCATAAGAATGTCTTTAGATTTAATTAAAGTGAATGTATTTACATACTTTCATTTCTTTGACTCTTTCCCCAACATGTTAAATTTGTATGCCATGTGCTTTCATGCATCCATATTTTCAAATTCAAATTTAAAAGTGAAATTATTTACTTTATGTTAAATTTGCATGTGTTGGCTAAAGTAAAAATATATGAGTGGCTATTATCACTACTAAATTCAAATTATTTTCAAAATATATAAATCAATTATAAAATCTGAAAGTGTGCTACTTATATTTTAATTGTAAGCTTGCATGTGAAAGAATATAATGATGTTCTAAGCATAGATTTCCTTTCTCTCTTATGCTAGTATAGTTTTTAATAGGAATTTGTAAGATGTATGGTTCATTTGAAAAGAACCTAACACTTACCTAATTCCATATCCTATTCATTCTTATTATATCACTTAAGAAGGGTTACCTATGCTTATACACATAAATGGCATAAATAAAATGAATGAATTAATATAACTTTTGCATTCTTTCTTTTCCATTCATTTCTTTTATACACATGTTTGTATTTAAGTAAAGTGGTATATTAGTCCGGACAACCTTGCAAGACTTTAAGTAGCCCTAAGTAGGTCATGTACCTTACACCTTTGGTTAACAATGGTGCTGTACTCACTTATGCCTTTCTTACTTTCATGTGTGTATGTGAAAAATTAGATAAAGAAACCCTTTTCTACTTAAGAAAAAAAATCATGCATCTTAAACTTCTAAATTTCCTAAAGTGAATTGCTTAACATACATCATAAAGTGTGTTAAATATTCTCATTTGTATGTATAGATATGCTTAGGACTCATTCATATGCATGTTATACATGTTGAGAAAAAAGTGAAGTAATGTGTGTTTTGTGAATTTGGTTCAATTTGTTTAATCTTAAAATGACTTTCTTTTTAAATAGGTTTCTTTAGAATTCATCTAAACTTAGGATTAATTAAAATATTTAATCAAAATATTCATTAAACAAAACTAAAAACATGAGTCTACTTTAGAAATTCTTAGGTTAGGGAAGGAAAGAGAAGTTTTCTTCTCTTTCCCCTCTCTTTATAACTTAGTAATTAATTATAGGATTCACTTGAACCAAATCAAAACATAAAATAAAATTAACCTAAAATAATTAAATAACTTAAATGAAACCCTCCTCTAAGTTGATCATATTTTCACACTTAGAAAATTTGAACCTAAAGCCATAGCTAAGCATACCACACAAACCTTCAAAGCATACACATTAGCCTAAGTCACCACTTGTAGCTTTAGGATAGGGAGGTGCATGGTTTGATGTTATATTTTATTTTGTGATATATATTTTAGACTGGATGTTAGGATTTATGCTTGTAGAATGAATGGCTAATCATTATTTCTCAGTAGGGATTGTGCTTAAGTACTATCATAAATAAAAATATAAATGCTTTCACTTGCGTGCTTTATACCCTTAAGTATAATCCATGCGTGGGACTTAGTCACCCATGGGTGGGGTGATAAGTCCAATATACATGCTTGGGATTTGTGTGGTTTGTTTTAGCTAATCTCTATTTTACATATAAATTTATGCAATTTGAATTTTAGAATGATTGTTATGGGGATTAGGATGAACATTGGTCATAAGATCTTATCTTATGCACCATGTGAAGCCTTGGAGCATCTACCTTCCAACCATCCAAAAGAAATAACCAAAGAAGAAAGAAGAAAACAAGAAGAAATTAGAAGAAAAAAAGAAGAAATAAGAAGAAAAGAAAGAAGAAATGAAGCTTGAAGCCACCCCCATAATAATGAATTCCTTACTTAATTGCAATTTAATTCATTGCAATCTATGTTATATAAGGGTAGAGCTCTACAATTTAATTTATTAGTGGGTTTGTGCGGTGGTGCCCGACCACAATGTCCTATTATTATTTTTACGATTAGCTTTATAAATTGATTGATGATTTGTTTAGCTTGTGCATTAAGTGGCATATTTTTCCTAGTTTCTTCCTTGCTTTATGTATGGCATGGATGTGGATTAGGCTCTTTAGGAAAAAATAAATCTTTTACCAAATTTAACAACTCAAAATTAAAAATAAAGAATTCATAACTTCACCTAAAGTTTAGGTCTAAAATTAAGATAAAAGAATTAGCAACCCTTTAGCTGGATGAGTATTTCTTTTACAATATCATGCATAAATGCATCTTATTTCACTCTTGATTAAAGGGCTTCCACCTTTTCCAGAGAAACTTGGCTTGATCTTTGAGAGCCATGGTGGAAACTCTCCTCCTCCCTTCTCACTGATTTTTGCCAATAACTTTATTTCTCATGCATTAGGCATATTGATCATGTTAGCTTGAGTCAAAATAATTATCCAAAAATAAAAATAAAATGAAATTTGAATTGCATTAGATTTATGTCATTTGAAGCATGTCCCTACATGATCTAGTCTCTTTAGGGAGTGAGTTTAAAGACTTAGTCTCTTTATAAATAAATAATAGCCTGGCTATCTTGCATAAGCATAATAACTTGCCTACATGTATTTAAAATTGTAGGAGGACTTAGGTGGCAGCCACCCCCAGGCAGTTGTAAGTCCAAGCTGTCGGGTGGTTTGTCCTCTCTTATAGAGGTAAACCAAATGCCCATTTTTGTCTTAGATTTAGGTTGTGCTTTTGGCCCTCACCAAAGCTCCCTAGATTTAGATTATGAGGTTGCTTCTACCCTTTTTGGGCCATAAGCATAATTCATCACCTCTTATGCATTTCCTTAATCTTGTGTTAAGGAATAATAAGTCCTAAATTTCTAATGAAAAATGCAACTCAAATAAACTAAATCAATTTCAAAAATATAAAGCCCGACTATAGGATAGTTTGAGATGCTCGTTAGTTTTCCTAGCATTATGGGCATCTCCTACTTATTTTCTATTTTATCTTTGATAATAACTCCCTCCCCTTGATCAATCCCATTTGATCTTCAAAAATAAGCCAATCGATTGATAGTCCTTTCTTATTAAAATCTTTGAAGACAACGATTAGTTACCTTAATGGAGAGTTTTCCTAAGGGATCCCATCCCTTAGGATGTAATTAACTATAGGGGCTTGCCCCTATAGAGAACTTAATGAACTCGGCTTAAAATAAAACCTGTTGTACTTTTCCATGTAAAGTAGGGGAAAATCTCTAGTACATATGCAGACCCAGGAGTCTTTATTGAGGTGATTAGGTCCATTAAAGGGTAGTGACTTCTATCTTTAGAGATATTACACTATTCCTTGATGACATCCTAAAAAGATGAATTTCTATAGTCTTGCCTCTTTCTTTTCTTACCCACAGATTTGAAGGTGACTCTTATAGAAACTTTTCTCCACAGAGATGAAGCCTTGTTGAAGATTTGAAGGTTTGAGGTTGAGCAGATCTTCCAATTGGCCAAACTCCTCCTCCTAGGCTTGTAGCTTTGGTCTATCTCCCTCCTCTCGTGCCTTGGAAGCTTGGAAGAAGCTTTGGATGAAATCGATTGGGTCTTTTGAGGGTGCTTACAAGAGCAATTGGCTTTTGGTTGAGTGATGGATGAGTTGGAATTCTTAATGGGCTCCCTTATTTTTGGCTTGAGGAAATCGAGAATGGAGAAAATGATAAATTCTTGAGGAAGCTTGGAGAAACTTGGAGAAGCTTGCTCTAAGTTTCTATGGCTCAATCGAGTGTGAATGATCTGAATTTAAGTGAAATTAGGGGGAATATATCTCCCCCTAGAAGGATCAGACGGTCGAGCTTCTCCTTGCCATTTTAATGAAATTGGCTTAATTGATTGAGTTTGTTAGGCTGTTAGGGGTGGCATGTGATTCGATTTTGGCAGAGAGAGAGAGAGAGATAGTGGAGATGTTTCCATGTGCTCATTTGAGTGGAGGGGTGATCCCATGTGTAGAATTTCTTATTGGGTGTTCAGTATTTGGGTTGGGTTTGGCTAACCCAAACCCATTGGGTCATGTGCACTACCTCCATTGGTCTCCATTTGGTCCACTAAGAGGGTGCCAAGTGGCCATGAAAAGGATATGACCAAATTCCAAGTGGAATTGGCCATAGGTTACCCCTTAACATAAGGGTAAAATGGTCATTTGACTTTTATTTCACTTTGGGCAGATTTAGAATAGTTTTAAATTGGGTTAGTCCAAATTTCAAAGAATTTGGAGTTAATTTGATGTCATTTGGCTCATGTTGACCCATTTAGGTCAAAATGGGTCAACTTGGGTCAAGTTGACGAATTAGTCAAATTGGGATAAACTAATGGTTGGGTCAAGTTCATATGACCATTTGAAATATTTTGGTATCATTGGTTTGGTTCAATTTGATTTATATTTGGTTTTGGTTCCTTTGAATTTATTTAGGTCAAATGGCTCAAGTTGACCAATTTGACCCATTTGAACAAATTAGGTCATGGGTTGGTTTAGGTTTCATTGGTCATTTGAAATATTTTGCAATCTTTAGTTTCAATCAATTTTAGTTTAGTTTTATTTTAGTTGATTTGACCTTTAGGTCAAGTTGGGTTCATGGTCAATTGGGTTACTTTGGCCAATTGAGGCTTTGGCCAAGTTCAACAAGTGATTTATAATGAACTTGACCCATTGGTTTCAATCAATTTGGCTTAGATCAAGATTTGACATATTTTGACTTTTTAGGTCAAGTTGAGTCAACTTAGGTCAAGTGGCCAATTGGGCTAGGTTAGGCTCAAATGATGACTTTGTCAAGTTTAAACATTGATCATGAATTGATTTTGATCAGTGGTTTCAATCAATTTGGCCTATAGGATTTTGGCTAGTTTAGATTTCATTTTGGCTAAGTGTTGACTTGGTCAACCCTTAGGTTTGACTTGGTTTGACTCAATTTGAGTGATTAATCATCTTATGATGATTGTTGCTCATAATGTGAGGCTTAGATGGGCTTAGTTCAATACAATTTGGGCAGGATTAGAATTTGGCTCAAGAAGGTACTTTAGGCCACTTTGGGTCAAGTGAGGCTTAGTGGGTCAATTGACTTGATCAAGGCTTGAATCAAGTTTGGTTGAACTTATATATGGACTTATGATTGAAATATAAATCCATTTGCAAGTGATTTAAAGCCAAATGGGTTTTGATTCATTTGATAATTTCAAGTTCAAAGGGTAAACATGAGTTTGATTTGGGTTTGATTTTTGAATTTAATTTTGGTTTGATGATTAAAGTTTGTGTTTATATTTAGATTCCTGATTGAAGGTTTGATTGAATCATGAAGAAAAATCAAGGGTTTGGCTTGATTTGAGTTTGATTTGGCTAAGTTCAAGAATTTGACTTGAAAGGCTTAGGTTGGATTTTGGTTGAATTTGGATTTGAGTTTTGAATTGATTTTGGATGTTTGAATTTATATTTCATTTATATTTGTGAATATAAATGGGTTATGAGAAGATCTTTTGAATTTTATTTGATTTGAATTTGATTTAGGCTAAGTCCATAAGATGGAATCAAATGGCTTAGGAAGGATTTTTTGAATTTGGAATTCAATCATGGGTTTCAATCATTTGGAATTGATTCATGATTTAAAACCCATTGAAATTGATTTAAGTTTTAAGAAAATCAATTAAGTTAGAATTAATTTGAGTTTTGATGTTGGTATTGAATTGAGTTAATCAATTAAGTTGGAATTGATTTGAATTTGAAGTTGATTTGAGTTTGAAGTCGGTTTGAATTTGGAGTTTGATTTGATTTTGGAGTTGATTTGAATTTTCTTAAAATATGACTTGAAGGAAGAAAGTAAGGATTTGGTTCAAGCTATGGTGTAAGTTTTACTAACACCCCTAAGGCATGACCTATTCTTATGGCTAACTCTTCTAAGTCTCTAAGGTTAGGGTTCACCTAATTACTAGAAGTGTCTTAAGACTAAGAAGCTCTTAGTGTCAAGAGAAGTAATATGTCCAAGATGGAAAGGTTGAAAGCTCATTCTAAGAATGCTCAACAAAGGGTGCCCAATAGGTGTGGTGTGACATGGTACACCCCACGTATTGGTGTTTTCTAAGGCGATCAACAAAACTGAATGATCACAAGCACTAACAGAAATGATCTACTCCAAACCCAAGGTGTAGAAGGAATCAAGAGCTTAGCAATGTGACTCTACTCATGTCCAAGACATAAGAGAGTGAAGGAGGAAGGGATAGAGTATGTGAACCTTCCACTAGGGAAACTGGTTCAAAATATCCACAAGAGGATGAGAGGTTTGATTTGATTTGAGTTTCATTGGGGAGAGAAATTTGATTTGTTGATTTAAGATTTGGTGCTCCAGGGATAGAAAAGTGAACTCTCCATTGGGGGAGCAAGTTCAAGTCATCCACTAGGGAGAAGAGGTTATCAAATCCATTGAGGGACTAGAATTCAAGATCCACTGGGGGAAGTAGAAATATTTTCATCTCACTGAGGAGAAGTAGATGATTTGATTTGTTTGTTTAATTTGGTTTGATTATTTTGATTGTTTGATTGTTTAGTTTTTTTTTGTTTGACTCCACCGAGGGAGGAGGGTTGAATTTGTTTTAGCTTTTTTAAATTTTTTGGATTTTGAGATGGATCGCCGGGCCAGTGATGGATCGCACAGTAGGGGCCACAGCTAGGCCTAACTCGTTTACCAATAGAAAGGGGTAATCTACCAAACACATAGTAGAATAGCCAACCAAAGGGATTGCCTTTCAATGTGTAGCTGACTGAGGAAGGCATAGTAGACTTAAATCCTCCAAAGTAAGGGATCAATTCGGGTGATCCATTGGCGAGATAACAGATTGAACCCAACCTAGGGAAGACTATTGAGTTAATGCCGCTAGGGGACTTAAATCAGCTCAAATTTTGTCAAAGCTTAATTTCATTTTTAGTTAATTATTTTTGATGGATTCTATTGGTTTACGGGGTGCATTGAGTAGGGGCGTGGTGGCCTTGGTCTACCACATATTTACTAATCCAAAGGGAGTAGTTTACCAACCACGGAGTAGGACTATCCAACCAAAGGGGTTCTTTTCGTTGCAATGATCAAGTTTAAGAAGAAAGTGTGGGGACTCACATCTTCCAAAATAAGGAACCACTAGGGTAACATATTAACAAGGTAACTTGTTAACCGACCAAGGTCGACTATTGAGTGAATGTCGCTGGGGGACTTAAATTAGCTCAAAGATAGTCAATATTAATTTTATTTTTAATAATTTTTGATGGATTTCATTAGTTTGTGATGGATCAAGAAGGAGCTTATATCAGACCTATCTTAGATTTATCAACCAAAGAGAGTATTTGGGAGAACTATCCAACCAAAGGAGTGCCTTTGCAATGGTCAATTCAGGAGAAGAAAGCACAGGGACTCACATCTTCCACTACAAAAGACTGCTGGGGAGATCAGTTACTTTGGGAAATAAATCGAACCCTACCTGTGTCGCTCGTGGCTAGTAATGTTAGAAAGAATGTGTAGTAGACTTACATCATCCAAAGCGGAATGACTGTCGAGGTAACCTGCTTGTGAAAAAATATATTGAACGACCTAAGGGCTGACTACGGAGAGAGTGCTGACCCAGGGGATTATCTCAACTCAGGTAGTCATGCAATTCCTATAGGGAGTTCTACTAACACTGCCCTAAAGATAAGATGCCGCTTGGGAAA
Organism: Cymbidium sinense; assembly: GCA_021442155.1. Taxonomy (NCBI): domain Eukaryota; kingdom Viridiplantae; phylum Streptophyta; class Magnoliopsida; order Asparagales; family Orchidaceae; genus Cymbidium; species Cymbidium sinense. Next base: position 85,021,419 of record CM038217.1, on the reverse strand, counting down.
AGGGTTGGGTGCTTGAATTCCCAATCCACAAATGAATATTTTATTTGTTTGTTTAATTTTATTATCGTGGACTCTATTAGTTTGTGAGGGGTCAAACTGAGAAGGAACTTATATTAGCCTAGACCTATCTCAGATTTACTGAACCAAGGGAGAATCTGTGCATCCGCTAAACAAATTCTCCAACTACAGGGTGGCTACTAGGAAAAGGGGACCTCAATCCAAAAGTAGGGTAGTGTCTAAATGGGGTTGCAAAGGATGTGATCTAAATAGAGTGCCCATAGCTAAGGGCTTGATCCAAAGCCCTGAGAAGATAAAATGCATAGGTACTAACTCAAGGAGAAAGCATGGGACTCACATATTCCAAGAGTAGTGTATCCATCGGGTGAGTCGTAGCATTAAGAACATCAACCAACCCATCAATTTGCAATCAATAAGAAAGCTTTGGGACTCACATCCTCGCGCGATTCTGGGATAGTCTATTTTCGGCTTGACAGGTGCTATTCATCCTAGGGCGACTATTGAGTGAATGCCATTGGGGGACTTATATCAACTAAAATGTAGTCAAGAGAGAAGGATCCTCTAGGAGACTTATCCTAAACCTCAAATATACTGACCTAGTCCCATGATGATTAGTTTAAGAAGAAAGTGTACTCACATCTTCTTAAATAAAATCAACATGAGATAGCTTATCAATCGCCGTGAAGCCTACCAAATTAACAAGACATTTGTTGCAATGGTCAAGTTAGGAAGAAAGCACGGGGACTCACATCTTTCAAACAAGTGACCACCGGGTGAGATTAGCGGTAGTAGTACCCACCTAGAGCAATAAGTGAGTGTCACAGGGAGCTTGATCCCACATCAAAATAGCTTGAGACAAAAGATTTGTGTTTATTTTTGTGCTTGTGTTAAAGGGAATAGGAGGTCGCTTGGGTTATCTCACACCTACCCTAAACATGCTTTGGGAATTTGATGAAATGGTTCCATGAATGGCAACTGAGATTTGCACCAAGAAGGATGTCGGGTTCCTTACACCTAACTTAGTTGTGCTAATTGAAATAGGATGCCTCTTGGGTTCTCTCACACCTATTCTAGTAGCACCGAAAATTGTGCTTGATTGTGTTTGTGTTGTGAAAGAGGGATAGGATGCCTCTTGGGTTCTCTTACACCTATCCTAAACACGTCATGGTGGATTCACAAGAGAAGAAAATAATGCTTTGAAAGAAGAGATGATTTTGATGAATTGGAATGAAATTGTGTTCTTTTGTTGATAATTATTTTCAAACATGATTTATGCTTAATATTTCTTCAAATAGATCCCATTAATTGGAAGCATTGGATGTTCTCCTTTATAATCAAAGAGCTGATAGGATCCTCTTTGGTAGGCCTTCTTTATGACAAAGGGGCCTTCCCAAAAGGGTTCAACTTTCCTCCCATCTTTCGACGGGCAACAATTGGTCTCCTGACTAATACAAGTTATCCTACTTGAAAATCTCTAGGATGGGCCAACTTGTTATGAGCTTGAATCATTTTGGCCTTGTACAACTCGAGGTTCTGGTACGCCCATAGGCGACTCTCCTCCAAACCTTTGAGCTCTTCTAGCCGTAACTTTGCATTCTATTATGTAGTGATTTTTCTACCTAATGCTATCCTTAGTGATGGGATTTGAACTTCTAAAGGTAGGACGACTTCGGACCCATACACTAAGGAAAATGGGATAGATTGAGTTGGAGTTCTGTATGTAGTGTGGTATGCCCACAAGGCTTCAAATAACTACTCATGCCACTGTCGCTTATTGTCTTCAAGTTTCTTCTTTAGTATTTGGATGAGAGTTTTGTTGAATGCTTTCTCTAGACCATTGGCTCTAGGGTAGTAGATGGTGGAGTATCTCTAATCTATACCATGTCTTTGGCGAATCTATTGATCTTGGTGCTTTTGAATGCAATACCATTATCGGATATAATTCATTGAGGCACTTCGAACCTATATGTGATATGGTTCCTGAAAAACTGAAGCACATGCTGAGTTGTGACCTCAGTGGGATTGCCTCCACCCAAAAAAGTAATGGTAGCTAGAATAAATTGATGACCCTTAGAAGAAGGAGGATCGATAGGACCCACAATGTTGGTACCCTAACACTCAAATATTCATGAGGCCAATGTTAGATGTAGAATATTGGGTGGTTGATGTAGGACCACATGTACCTGACACTGATGGCATCTTTTAGATACATCCATACAGTTTGTAATCATCAAAGGCCAATAGTATCCTAGTCTCTTGATCTTTGCTTTTATCTTCAGACCGTATTGTTGTGCTCCACATAGACTTGAATGTATATTAGTCATGATCATACGGGCTTCATGTTTTTCTAAACAGCATAACCACATTTGATCGAAAGACCGTCGGTACAAGGTGTCATCCATGAGAGCATAAGAGAGAGCTCTCTATTTCACCTAACGGGCTTGTAATTTCTCTTAAGGTAGTTTGCCAGTGTTTAAATAATCTATGAACAGTTACCTCTGCTCTTTGTCCTTGGCATAACAACCTCCCCTTCAAGAGAAAGTCTCTTGATGAGTTCAACATCAATAAGGGATAGGACTTGTCTATTTTGGACCCTTATTAGAATGGACTCATCTTCCATACATGTCAATTCTTTAGCAAGTTTGGCCAGAGCATCTGCTACTGCATTCTCTACTTGGGAACCTTGTAGATGGTGACTTTAGGGATTTGGTTCAATAGCTTCATGGTATACTCATGGTAATGATGATGCTTAGGTTTGAGAACCTTGTAGGACACAATCTGGTTGATGACCAATTAAGAATCCCCATAGATGTTGATGCCCTTGACACATACTGTAATGGCTAACTCCAGACTAGCAATCAAAGCCTCATACTCAGCTTCATTGTTGGTACAAGGATTGGAGAGATAGTATGAGAATCTCATCACATCACAGTCTGGAGTTAAGAAGACTATTCTTACCCCTGCCTTTCCTAGAAGAGTAGATCATGGTGCTTCTTCTTTATGAAAGGAAGCCGCACCATCAAAATATATTTCCCATCGGCGGTTGTTAACCTCCCCTAAGTTCATGATTTGTTTGTCAGGGAGATCATCACTAAGCCCAGAATCAGTAGGCAGTGGGTGTGCTGCTAAGAAATCCGCTAGTGCTTATCATTTCACCGCACGGAGGGGTACGAATGTGATATCAAACTATGTGAGAATCATCGACCAACATGTCAAACGTCCGGATAGCATTGGCTGTGTCATGAGATATTGTAGTGGATTGATTATGGAAATCAAGTTCACCTTATGAGAAAGCATATAATATCGTAGCTTTGGGATGCAAAGATCAAAGCTAAGCAATGTCAATAGGTGGGTAGTTTACTTCAGAGGACGATGGTCGAGGTAGTAGAGAGCACTCTCCTTCCCTTCACATTGGCTTGGGCCAACACAAAGCAGAGAGTCATCCAATGCAAGGTGTAGAAGATGAGTGGCCGCCGGATTGCAAGAACCCGACTTCACTAAATACTGCTTGATATCTTCAAAGGCATGTTGGCACTTATCATCCCACTTGAACTTGGCATCATTTTTGATAAGTGCTGAAAATGGTTTGCATCTCCCTGATAGGTTGGAGATAAAGTGTCTTAGATATGACAACCATCCTTGGAAAGATCTAAGTTGAGTTTAACTTTTGGGAGGTGGAATTTCTAAGATAGCTTTGATCTTTTTGTATCTATTTCTATCCCCTAGTGTAGGATAATAGACCCAAGAAATTTTCTTGAAGCTACTCTGAATGCACACTTGAAGGGATTCATTTTGAGGTTAAATTATCTTTAACTGTTCAAAAACTACTCTCAAGTTAAAGAGATGCTCTTCCTTTTCTTTGCTCTTGACTACTGGAACATCAACATAGCACTCAACCTGATGATAGATGAGTTCATTGAAAATCTTAGTTATGGCCCATTGGTATGTAGCACTAGCATTTTTAAGGCTGAAAGGCATGCCCTTATAACAATAGATTTCGATCGGGGTTCAAAAAGCAGTGTTTCTTTCATCCTCGAGGGCCATCATGATTTGGTTGTAGCCAGATGACCCATCCATGAAGGATAATACTGCATAAGATGAGGCAATGTCCACCATTAATTCTAGTATAGGGAGAGGAAACTCATCCTTAGGACATGCCTTATTTAAGCCCCTAAAATCGACACATATATGAATTTGGCCATTCTTCTTCTTACCTGGGATGACACTGGCTAACCAGGTAGGCTATTTTCCTTCCCCGATGAAATTAGCATCGATCAGTTTTTTGAGTTGAGAAATGACCTATTGTTCAATTTCTAATCGCATTCGTCTAGAAGCTTGCTTGATAGGGTTAGCGCTAGAATTTATTACTAGTTTGTGGACTGCTACATTAGGAGATAATCCAGGCATTTCTTCATAGCTCCATGCAAAGCAGTCCTTAAACTCAATCAATAGCCTAACTAAGTCATTAGTTTCTTCTTCATTCAACACTAAAATGATGTATGTCAGACATGAATTTTCTTCTATCTCGAGGTTGATTTCTTTAAGCTTATCAATTATTGAATGGTTCTCCTCTTCAAATTCTAGCAGTGCATCTCTGATTTGGAGATCATCTAGATCATCTGAAGTTTCCAAACACACATCCTCATAAGAGTTAGTGTAGTGTGAGAAGAACCTATCAGACTCTAAATGATTGGTGATAACTAAGCAGTAATTGTCATCATCGACTGGACACACAGTACTGAATCCTAGTCCTGATCTTAATTATAGTTTCTCGAAGTACTCTGACCTATGCTTAGACCATGTATAAGTAATCAAACCCTTCTTTGTAAGATTAAGAACACAAGGCGAGTACTAATCAAAAGGTAATTCCATTAATTATTTATTTAAATTATCCTCAAGTCCTACATCAGTTTTTGGACTTGAGGATGATGATCCAAATAGGAATCTCTTCTGCTTGACATCCCTAGAAGATTGAGGGGCTTCCTTAACTACTAAACCTTCAACTTTTTGAGAGGAAAGTGAGGTTAGAGCTAAGGTTCCTAACTACTTCCTGATAGTTTCATATACATTTGATTTGAATACATTCGTGCTTTGTCTGGGGGCCTGGTCTTTGTCACTGTCTGGCTCGAGTGTCGCCTCCAATGAAACCCGCTGAGAGGGGTTGGTTGGTATGCTAATCACATTAGACTCATCTTCCGACCTAGATTCCAAGTCTATGTGAATAGTAAGGGTACTCTTGTGAACTGGAACATAACCCCTATTGGCTATTGGCCAACCAGGGGGTCTTCCACTTCTGGAACTCCCTCTACCTGGTGGAGGTCAAGCCATCCTACCTTCATGTCCATATGATGGAATGAACTGTGGGTGGAATGTGATATGCAGCTCTACTTCTTCTTCGATATCCTTTTCTCATTCACTTATATTTTCATTTTTCTTTTCTTTTTCTTTTTCTTTTTCTTTTATTTCTTTTGCTTTTGAATTTGAATTTTGAACAAGTTTATGAGAAAAATGTATTTTAAAGAAGATAGTATGTCACATCCTCATATATCTCAACCTCTCTGATTAAAAATGACTTTTCATCTCTTTTGACATAGTATTCAATTCCATCCTTCCTGAACTTGATGCACTTATAGAGGGAAGATGGAATCATCTTGTTTTGATGTATCCAAGGCCTACCAAGCAAAGCAGTGAACAAAGTATTGAATAAATGATATAGAACTTGGCTTCAGTCTTCTAGTCATCTATTTCCAAAGGTAACACTATGGAACCTAAAGCCCTCTCTCCTTGTTCATTGAATCTTCTCAACATCATCCGATCTCCTCAAAGTGTGGGGATGTCGATCCTAAAATAGGCAAGAGTCTTTAGACTCATAATGTTCACTGATGCACCTAGATCAATGAGAACCCTAGAAAGTTTGAATCTACCCATGTCCACAGTAATATAGATGGGATGGTTGTGCTCCATGTCCCCCAGAAGAAGGTCTTATTCTGTGAAAGTGACTCCTTGGGCTTCTCTGGAATAATGTGCCTCCTCTCCAATAGTGGTCAGCTGAGCTAAACATATCTCTGGATCAAGGAGAGCCTTGATTAATGATTCTCTTATTTCTTTGGATAAGATAAGAGCATCATATATGCTTAGCTTAGATGACAACTTTCTTAGGTGAGAGAGGACATTGTAGTCCACTTTGGGCTGATCCTCCACAAGCATATCCAAGAGTGGACCATCCTATGGAGGGGTTTCTCGATCATCTGAATGAATGACTTATTTTTTCTTATCTTGAGGTGCTACCCTAGGAGGTAGAACCTGCCACTTGAAGGTCTTCTCTTGTGGTAGGTTAGTGGAAGATTCTACCTGCTCGTCAGGCTCACCTATAGTTTCTCCTATGGGACCCTCACAATCGGATGATTTTAAGTCTATCTCAAGAGGAAAACCCATAGTATTCAAAGAAGGAAGGTCCAACTTTGAATCATAAAGAAGAAGATCAGAGTTGTTATAATTATTGCTTAGACTTGAAGAGTTTTCAATAAGAGTAGAATTAGACAACCCATCAGAAGTGACACGGATATAATTCAAGCTAGCTTTATTCCTTGATTTGCTGGATTTTGAAGGAGGTACATAGTAGAAATCTAGTAAAGTAAGTGGGGTGAGGGATTTGATGCCCTCATCCACCGATACAAGATGTATACTATAGGAAGAGCTAGCTGAAGTAGAGGTGCTCGCTGATGTAGTAGCTGCAATGGTGGACTGGAGGGTGGGCTCGGTCAGTGGTTGCACTACTTGACTATCCCGGGATGGCATGGGCTATTGCTGCTATTGAACTCCCCCTTTCCTTGAGTTTTGAACAACTTGCAAACCTTCCTTGATGTTGGAGGTTCGAGCTACCTTAGAATCTGTAAGAAAAGTTTCTTGATTTTGGACACTATCTTCTTAGAGGTACGGGGTAAAAAGATATCCCAACCTTCTTTGGTTTTGAAAGGATTGTAGGTATCCCCAAGGATTATCATAATGGAACTAGATGGTTGTTCCATAGGGTATTCATTCGGGATAACTATGGTGCCTGTCTTGAAGCTATGCTCAAGCCAATCCTTGAATGTAAAGCAATCCTCCAAAATGTGACCTAGCATGTGGTGGTAGGGACAAAAGTTAGGATCATTGCTTTTTCCCACTTCCTCTGGCCTTCTAGGTTAAGGTAGATGAAAATTAGATTTCTTTAAGAGATTTTTAAAGATTTTCCTGATTACCTCCATCTTAAATGAATATGGTTTGTTTAGTTTATCCATAAGAGTTACCTGGTGGATATGTTTATGTTATATGTTTATGGATGAGGAAGGCAAATGGAAGACCATGGAGTAGGTAGGATGGCCTGGTGAGGTGGTGGAAGTGATGGCTATGGAGCACGAGGTCTCTCATACTGCTCTCTGGCTGGCTGCTTTCCCTTGTCTACTACTATCACTACCCTTGGCTTCTTCTCATAAACTTTCTGTGGCTTTAGCTTTATTGATTAATCCAAAAAAGGCAACTTTTTGGCTTCTCCTTATAAGCTAGCCGCCTTGTTGATAAGTTTCTCAAATGTCTTGATGGTAAAACCTTTGACCATGAAGGCGACCGGGCCATGAATATTCTTTAACAAAATTTCAATGGTGTGTTGTTCAGATAGCTGAGGTTCATATTTCATACTCAAATTGCACCATCTGAGAATATAATCAATGAGGAAATCTCTAGGGTGTTGTTGAGCCACGAGATCACCTATAGTCACCCTTTGCTGAGCTCCAGCAAACCTCTTAATGAAGAGTTGCTCCAACTCAGCAAAAGTCTTCACTGAACTATTGGAAAGTTCAGTGTACCAATCAAAGGCTATGCTTGCTAAGCTACTGATAAAAAGTCAAAAGAGTAAAGAATCACTACCATCAACATTGCAACAGTTGGCTCTGAAATACGCAATATGCCACCTTGGGTTCTCGCTGCCATTAAAGCTCTTGAAAGAAGGTGGCATGAAACCCTTAGGGCATTGGATGGCATTGAATTCCTCTAGGTAGGGTATACCCATTGGAACCGATGATCCTCCTCGGGCTTGAGCCAATGGTTCTCTCACCTGCTCCATCACCATGGTTTTGATGTCCTTTTCTTGTATGAAGGTACTATCCACTACCTTCCTATACAAGCTGATGCTGTCCTGCTCTACTAGAGGTAAAGTCTTAGCTTGATCTAAGATATTCAACAACTCTGGATGACTAGTCTATGCTATAGTAGGATGCACTATCATGGCTTGGTTCTAAAGTGCCAAAACTGCTGCTAGCAAGTCTTCAAGCTTCTTCCCTATCCTATCTAGAGGTGTTGGGTTGAGTAGGCTGTGTTTTCCTGCTTTGCAGCACCTTCTAAAGTATACTAACAAAGAAAGCGGGAACCCTTGGTGTTTACCATGTGTACCCCTACTGAATCCTCTAACATATCATCTTCATTAGGATCAAAACTGATATTCACATCCTCTAAATCAGACCAGGCATATCCTAAGATCTCTTACTTCTCCACTAGATACTGAGCCACAATGTCATCTAGGGATCGATCCAACTGAACAGGTATAAAAGATTGAGGCTGACCGGTAGTGGGATCACTGTCATGAATAGATAGATATCTAACCTCTATTTATATTGGAGAATTGATCTTGTGAGGACTACGCTCACTAGAGGATAGATGCTCCTGACTGCTACTAGATTTGGATGGAGTGGTACTCCTAGGAGGATCTATAGCCATGGGGGCAGCTGAACTGTCTCCACCTCCCTCTGCTGTTATCTCAATAGCCTGTTACGGTGGTGGTGGTGATGGAATGACTACCATACTCCAAGGTTACCATTCCTTCTTCACCACAACTGGGGTAGAAGAGAGCTCGGCCTCGCCTCATTCAGCAGTGTAGATGGGATAGGATCTCTTGGCCATAGCCGAATCACCAGTGGGATTCTCTTCTCTCCCAATGCGACCTTCATTACCTTCGCTAGAATAGTAGATAATGGAACATGTACAGGAGATGGTGGGCATGGAGTAGAGCGGTGTGGTGGAGGCACCAACTCTCTCTGAGTAGGACCTCCTCTCCTATGGTGGGTAGTACCCGTTAGTAAAATGCTATCAGTTTGATCGGCAAGGGTAGCACATTGATCTGGAAAGTCGACAAGGACTGAGGCTATTGACTATTGTACCTCTGCCACTCTCGGCTAGTAATTTACTGATGTACGAGACTCCCTAGCCCTCTCCTGCCTGATCTATCTACCCACATAATGGGGAATGATTGAACGCAAATCAAATTGAGTCCCAGACTTTGATCATTTGTAGGCTTCGCCAACTCGATGAAGAACTGATCTAAGGCCGGCGTACAACCTCCTCCTCTCACTAATAGGAGCCTAAAACTAAACTGTTAATAGAGGTGAAACTGAAATCCTCCTAACATCCTCTCTATCAGATCCAGAGAAAGAATGCAACTTGTTTAGTGGGGAAACCATCCTAGACAACTCCTCTATAGAAGACAGTAGTTGTGTCCAACTCCCTGGCTATGCGGGTATGATATCGCTTGATCATGCGGTTCTTATTTTAGCACTTAGTCCTGGTAGGTTGAGTAGTATGAGAACTAGACCCAATCTTGAAGGAAGAGGAGACAATCCCTAAAATCAGGGGAGCCTTCCCCTTGGAGGGAACCAGCGAGTGGGTGCTAGTCCGTACTGGGGCAGTAAGGAAAACAACTGGGCATGATGGAGCTATAACTGCTACTGCTGTGGGAACTGCCACAATCTTCCTCTAAAGCAAGAGGGTCTCTAAATCAGATGGTAACTCAACTTGGATGATCGGCTTCTGCCTGGTCAGCATGCTCCTACTGACTATTGTGAGGGTGGTCCCCTCACACATGATCCTAGCCCCCTCAAAGCCTCAGCCAATGTGGATGAGGTGGGTGAAGTCAGGCTATGGGAGGCTAGCCCAATCCAAGGCCAAGTCCATCCCGAAAGGAAATGCAAAGACATACTTATGTGCTGCCATTTGAAACTAAACTGATTGAGAACTGACTAAAAGCCTGCAATGTTGAAAAACAAACCCGAATCAGATTTCTACTTTGTTGAATTTTTTTTTAGTTTTGATTTAGAATTTGAACCCACACTCAACAACTTGAAAGTGTTAAGTGGGGCTCAAATGAATTTAGAAGAGAGATTTTTGAATTGATTGGAAAGGGGATTTTTGAAAATAGAATCCATTTTCAACAAATTTTTGTATGTTGAAAGTGAGTTCAAATATTTTTGGAGAAATTGATGCTTCCATAGGTTCATGTTTGATTTTAATTTTTGATTGTTTGGGGACCCTTCATTTAACAAATTTGAGCATATTAAAGTAAAGGGTCAATTGATTTTGTTTTGATTTGTGATTTTTGGAATTCACTCACTTAGCAAATTTGGGTATGCTAAGTGAGATGTTTGAAAATAATTTCTTCTTTTTGTTTGCTTGTTTTGTGAATCATGTGTGAAATTGAAAATGGAATCTTCATTTAGCAAATTTTGGTATGCTAATTGAAGAATACAAATGTGTTTTGTTTTTGAGGATTTTTGATAATAGGATTCTTAGCAAATTTAGGTATGCTAAAGAAATCCTAATGTGTTTAATTTTGCTGATTTTTGAAAAGAAGATTCTTAGCAAATTTAGGTATGCTAAGGAAATCCAAGTGTGTTTTGTTTTTATTGTTTTTTTTTAAAATGAGTATTCTTAGCAAATTTAGGTATGCTAAGGAAATCCAAATGCATTTTTTTTTTTTAATTTTTCAAAGAGGATTCTTAGCAAAGTTAGGTATGCTAAGGAGATCTAAATGTATTTTGTTTTTGATGATTTTTGAAAAAGGGAATCCTTTACTTAGAAAATTTAGGCATGCTAAATAAAAGAAATCCAAATGTGTTTTGATCTTTGATGAAAAGGGGATTCTTTACTTAGCAAATTTAGGTATGCTAAATAAAGGATCCATATGTGTTTTAGTTTTGATGATTTTTTTTTTTTTTGAAAAGGGATTCTTAGCAAATTTAGGTATGCTAAGGAAAACCAAATGTTGTTTTTGATTTTGATTTTTGAAAAAGAGGATCTTCATTTAGCAAATTTGGGTATGCTAAATGAAAGATCCAAATGTTGTTTCAATTTTGAAAAGATGATTGTTAATTTTGATTTTTGAAAAGATGTTTGTTAATTTTATTATTGAAAATGTGTTTGTTGATTTGATTTTTGAAAATGTGATTGTTGCATTTATTTTCTTAAAATGAAATCTTCATTCAACAAAATGAATGAAGATGTTCATTTGTGTTTTTTGGAAAATATGATTGTTGCTCTTATTTTTAGAAAGAGATTATTGATTTTTTTTTTGGAAAAGATGATTGTTCATTTTATTTTTGAAAATGAAATCTTCATTCAATGAATTGAATGAAGATATTCATTTATGCATTTGAAAAAAATATGATTTTGGATTTTATTTTTGAAATGAGATGATTGTTGAATTTTATTTTGAAAATGAAATCTTCATTCAACAAATTGGTTGAAGATGTTCATTTGTGATTTTTGAAAATATAATTTTAGATTTTTTTTTTTGAAAAGAGATGTTGATTTTGTTTTGAAAATGAAATCTTCATTCACCAAATTGAATGCTGATATTTATTTGTGCAATTTAAAAATATAATTTTGGAATTTATTTTGAAAATAGATGTTGTTGATTTTATTTTGAAAATGAAATCTTTATTCAATAAATGGAATGAAGATATTCATTTGTGCTTTTTGAAAATATAATTTTGGATTTTATTTTAAAAATGAATTCTTCATTCAATAAATTGAATGAAGATGTTCATTTGCTCTTTTTAAAATATGATTGTTGATTTAATTTTGAAATGATCCAACACATAACAATCATGAAGATTGTTAGATGAGGGTGATTTATGAAAAGTTTTGTGCAAACATTTTATTATGGGCATTTTGAAAAAGTGCTTTTAGATATTGATTTTTTTTTGTAATGGATTTTAGGAAACCCCATTATAAGGTATTTTATTGCCACAAAATAAAGGTCCTTAAAGGGGATAAACTCAAACTCGCTCAAAGAGCTACAATCGACTAAGGAGTAAATCCCCAACTAAGTACATCCAAGAGCAAAGAAAACATTAAAGCAATCAAAAGATACAAGATGTTTAACATAATAAGCTAAAGAAATGATAAGGCCTCGATGATTGTAGAAGTGCTTGGTAATATGGAGCAAACCTGCAAGATAAAAAGAGAGAAACACCTGCAAAGTAATAATAAGAGAGAGATTAGAACAGTTAAGGTAATACAGACAAAAGGATAGGAGAAAATAGTATAATATGAGTATGATAATAAGAAAATGGGATAGAGAAGGCTCAGGCTCAATCACACCATGTTGGGGCAGATGCAAATATGAGCATCCAAACTTCAGCAGAAGGGTTACATCACATGAGCTAACCAAAAAAAGGAGTGAGAACATCACACCATCATAGCCAACAAACTGGGAGAAGGAAGCACCGCTTGTTGATATTCTTGTGAGCTTTATTACTGCAAACCTAAGAAAAATCATATCTAAAATATATAGGTAATTTAAGAAAAGGATAAGGAGTCTCATTCAAGAGAATTATCATCAATATAGCCATCTTGATAGAGAATACGTAAACATAAGTAGTGAAACATCTTTGCCGAATCTCGAATAGCCATGTAGTGGAAGGAAATTGTTCAAGATATAATCCCTCCATAAGATAAATAGAGGAGACTACGGAATGCATAAGTCGATGAGCCTATAATATAATTCATCCCAATCACATGGTATGTAATTGAGTCTTTCAAAGAAAACAACCGTGAAACAACCCTTTAATAATGTCACGGAGAAAGCAATAAAAGAAATACAAAGATAGCTCAACACAAGGAATGAGTAATCAACCGAGTTAGAACCGAGAAGGAGTTAGAATAAGATTGAATCACCATTCAAGTAATCCATGCCGACAATAAATCCAAAGAACGACAAAGAAAAGGCGAAACCTCCAAGATATGCAAAGACTAAAATGGCCATAATATCCATCTTTGAATAAAGTGCTCATCTGAACCAACCATAAAAGAGGTAGCGATGCAAATCGGAGAAGACAAGAGATAGATAGCACGGCAATCAAGCCAACCCCAACAACAAAAATAATACGACATTGGAACCCCCATAAAAGAAATCAACAAGTGAATAAAATGAGGCTCAACATTAACATCCTAAACGAATAAGCAGTAAGAGAAAAAATAGAAAGTTACTTGCAAAAACTCCTCAATCGAGGTAGACATGGCAATAGTAGATAAACGAAAAATTAAGACATATATCTTAAGGTAGCAAATTGATAGAAATCACTAAAAGCCCTCACCATCGACAAGAATTGAGAACATCTTGGTCATGAGACTCAAATGTTACAACCAACAAAGAGAGAGCCAAACGAGGAGACAAAGAAAAGAAAAATAAATCTCCAAGACAAGAGGACATAGCAAAGAACTATCGAAAGTAAGCTACAATCCCACAGATACACAAAAATTCCAAACAATCATGGGAAGCAAAACAAGAAGCAACAAGACTAATAAAGAAAAAATAACATAATTCCATTCAAAATAGATATTAAAGTAGAGATGGGATATTCCAATCAGAAAATAACCGCAATAAAGAAGAGCAACCAATAGGTGTTCAATAGCTTCTAAGAGCAAACAGATCCCTCATGCATCGTGATTAATAAAAGACCAATGAAAGGTAAAAGAAATTTCAGAAATTACCAGAACTTAAACAGATTAAAGTACTGCAGCAGATTAAGGGATCAAGGATAATGTCTGCCAGAAAACAATCAGTGAAAATCGAAAAGTTGCCACATAAGGAACATTCATAATGAGCAAGACAATCCCAACAATCTTTGGAGAAATACCCCACAGCTTGCCATAATAACATCATTGAGAATATACAAACCATATGTTAAGATCCGAGAAGTTGATTAGTACGGTCTCCGCAATAATAGCATAAAGGGATATTATAGAAAACATAACCTGTGACAACTAATGGATATACTAAATCCACAAACATCCAAGATCTATAGACATCAAGCGCATCGATTAAAATACTTCTCCAACAAAATGACACTCCAATCCAAGAAGGTAACAAGACAAGCCCATTAGATGCGGATTTACAACCACTCAAATGAGCGAATCCCAAAGAATAATCAGCAAGTCACTCCCATGAGAGTAAATTAACAATGTAAGCCGAAAATATAGAATAAGAAGATGATTCCAAGTAGAGACATCATTACCAATGAAATTTTAAGAAAATAAAGGTCCAAAACCAGAACTTGCTAAGACAAGAGTAGACAAGCAAAAGACAAGAGAGGAAGATCGGGAGAGAAAAATCGGCCAACCCACAGGGATGAAAACCAAATCAACAAACAAAACAACAAGCAACCATGACAAGAAACCTCCAAACCCCAAATCACAATTAAACCAATCCACCGATAAGTATTTACCAAAACAATCAATAAAAGAGACGAATTACAATTTCTTCCCTTGCGTGAAAGCAATTAGACGTTATACAAGCAAGGAAGACAGTGTACATAAAATCCTGAAGCCCAACAACCAACCAAAGTCCTTTCAGCATAAGTGATGGAACCTTTATGAATAAGGCCTTGAAGGAGGGAAGAGTCCCAAGGAATGTAAGCATTAGCCAAAAAAATACTATAATCAAGAAATAAAATAGAACCAAGATAATGCACACTAAACCATGCCTAGAGTCAACATAGTTAGTAGCAATGCTCCAAGCCTTATTGTCGAGAAAAAGCTTAAGAGTTAGTATAAAAATCTAAACCCATCAGTAGATAACTTCCTCCAAGAATAATGTTTTATTCTATGTTTAGTAATAGTTGAAAACAAGTCCCAAGTGTGATTGTAGTTATAAAACCAAGAATGTAATCCAAGCTAGGTTCCAATTCAAGAGATTAATGTGCATATAGTTCAACATCGCCCCATAAAATTAAAATGCCAAAACATGAATCATCCAACTAGAGGAGAAGGGGTAGATAAAGAAGTCATAGCAAAGAGCACAAGACAAAGAATGATATCTATGAGGATTATCCATAAAGAACAAAAGAAACAAAATAAAAAAAAAAGAGAAAAATGGAAGGCAAAGAGGTGAATTAGATTGGTAAGGAAGCCCGAGTTGTCCAAGTTAACTGGCCACGCAAGTATTTGGGTAATGTAAGTTGATCAAAGAAGATGATGTCTAATCTTATTTGAAAGGTAATCAAGAGCGTTACCTTCACGCCAAACATGGGTGATGGTAAAATTCAGAAAAGAAGAACCCTTGTTTGCTTGAGGAGATAGTACAAACAGCGTTGCTCATATTGGTAAGTCAAAGATCAATCAAGAGTCCCACTTCTATCCAAATATTGAGCCAACCATTTTGAATACAAATTTCTAAAGCTTTGTGGTGCCATAAGCTCAAGATAAGGAACAATTGGAAATAAGGGGATAAGCAAAAGCACATAGGACAATGCCCTGAGTCAAAATGCCTCAACCGTGAGCCATTATTAGACGAGCGATTAATTTTAATAATATGATCAAGAGGTTTCTTCCAAAAACCATTCTATCATTTCGATAGTAATTTTGGTCCGAAGGTTGAGTCATTTATGCTGATTTACCTTTAAAATGTTTATGATGAATTAAGTTGGCTTTGAACAATTCACAAATTTTGTTTTAGTTCTAGAATCCTCATGTGATTCATATAATCCCACGATGTTTAGCATCATTTGGTCCATCCATATGAACCAAATAAGAGTAATGAATTATGATTTTAATATGACCTTTAATTGTATTGTCAAAGTAAACTCCAAGAAGTTGATATAAATTAAAAGAACAATTAAAATTGACGGTTGAATAGATCATCACCAAATCCAAATTTTAGAGGCAATAGCCCCATTAATAAAAACATGGTTAACATTCTCAATATGAGAACAACATTGACATTTGGAGGGTAAGTAAAACCCTTTACCCCACAAAGAAAAGAGTCAAGAATAAAGTTTTTAGGATACGCCAAGTTAAGAAAAGAAGAGGGGATATTGTTATTCCATTTTGGAGAACACAATAGAAGAATCTGAAAGTGTCTTTAGTGTGAAGCCACACATTTTAAGGTTGAAATCCCCATTATGAGATAGCTTAAAGATAATGATCATGATTGTTAGAGTGATAGGAATGTTAGTAATCATATGTAAGAAAGAATAGAAGAATCTTACTAGTATTCCACTTGTGGTTTTGCTAATGAATTAACTCTAAGATCGAGGTGGAGTGAGTGTAGAGTAAGTCATCAATGGATCCACAACCACTCAGTTGTCTTGCCAAAAGAAGGAATTGCCGAGTTTATGCCCCAAAAAATTAAGGATTCGCATCCCATTTGACGTAACATAGTCTTCTCCATAGGAGAATCCGATTTAAAGGGACAAATGAGAGGATGTTTACCCGGCAATATTTGGAAGTCATGAATTTTGCCCAAAGACTATTATTGCTCCTAAAATTCCACCAAAGTTTGTAGGAAAAGGCATTGATTACTTCTTAATGGATTTACAACCGCACCTCCCTTCAAGAGTACCACATTTTGGACCAGATGACCAAGTCATCCTTTAGAGGAGGTATTGGTTCCCCAAAAGAATTTGTTTAATGAGACGCTCAATTCTATTGATGATAGAGTTGGTAGAACAATCGTTTGGAGAAGATATAGGCATGGAATTTAAAGTGCTTTTTGATCAAGGTAAGCCTACCACCGAATGAGAGTAAATGAAATTCCCAAACCAAAGTTTGTTAGAAATTTTAATAAGATCATCAAAAGGTGAGATCTTTTATGGCCTTTGAAGCGAGCCCCAAGGTAATTAAGAGGGAGTTGATTTTGCTTAAAATTAGTAATTCTGGATATTTGGTTAAGTCTATTAGATGGAATCTTAGATGAAGGGATAAAACTGCATTTTCCTTCATTAAGAAGAAGGCCACTAACTTTACCAAAATCATTTAGAAGGTTCATAATGGATTTAACATGATGAAGGGAGCTGCTGAAGATAATGAAATCATCAAAGCTAAGATGAGAAATAGGAAGCCACCATGAGTTTTAAAAGACATAACATTAGTAAAGATTGTTAAGGCTCCTGAGTATTCAATAGCGATGATAAAGAGACGGTGAAAGTGGGTCACCTGCCTCAAACCATGGCTAGAAGGAAAGAAACCTAAGGACTCACCATTCAAAATAACCGAAAACCGCATAGTGATACACCTTTTATAATCGGATAAATCTATCAAAAAAACCAAACAAATTTAGGATTTGAAAGAGAAACTCCCATGAGAGATTGTCAAAGGCTTTGATGTCCAATTTGAATAAGATGTTGCCTCCTAGAAGGGACATTAATGTCATGAACCAGTTCTGCAAGAAGAATATTATCGATATTAATTGTTTTAACAAAACCAGTTTGATTAGGTGAGATGATTTTAGGAAGCAAAGAGCTAAGTCTATTGTTTATTAATTTAGCAATAAGTTTTGAAAAAGGTAAAGAGACGGGTCTAAAATCGCCCCAAGTTTCAGGATTGCTAGTTTTGGAAATAAGGACAATAGAAGTGCTAGAAAAGTATTTGGGTATAGGATTGCCATCAAAGAAATCAATAACAGCATCAACTAAGTCGGATTTAATAAATGACCAACAATGTTGAAAGAAGGGTCGATAGCCGGCCGTGACCAAAGAATGAATCGATGTTCATGTTCTTAAGAGTATTACTAATCTCCTCTTGAGGACACCTAGTGAGTAAATGATTGTCTACTATTAATCATAGAGGAATAAGATGAGTGTTTGATAAAGTTTCCAGAACGGATTAGAATTTAATAGAGTTTGGAAATGAATGACGTAATCCTTAATATCAATGTTATTAGTTATCCATTCACCATTAAGTTCTTAATTTTCTTAATCGAGTTTAAGGCTCCGTTATTACAAATGGCATGAAAATACCGGTGTTTCAATCGAATATGCTTGCTTGCGCCTTTTGACGCCAATAGGTTTCTTCCATATTTGATAATTAGCCAAGGTATTCTTGGCAATGTTCAACTCCTCTAGTTTTGGGATTGGAGACAACCTCTTCAAGAGAACAAACCTCTTGTTCCATAGCTTTAAGATTTGTGAAAAGGTTTTGAAAATGTGTTTGTTCCACCAATTGAGATTTTGTTTAAGTCTTTTGAGCTTTAGTGAGACGAGTCATACTGTAATTATCCGAAAACAGGGGCCATCCAATTAGTGAGGCGACATTGGTGAAGTCACTATGTTGGGTCCACATATTTTGAAATCAAAGGAGAGGGAGTAGACGGGGGGGGGATTTTGAAGGAAATCGAGAGGAGCATGATCGATAAAGTTTAAATGCTCAATAGTGGTAGTGATGATTGATCCAAAGCAATTAAAGAGGGTCTATCTGGGCCAAAGTCTAGAGTTGTGCCAATGTAATTAGACCCAAAACCAATGTCAATCAAATTGCAATCGGATCATATTGAGAAGTCCTCCATGGAATGAAGGTTAGAACATCCTCCCTTCTTAGCTAGCTATGATGGTATTGAAATCCCAACCAACCGGAAGGTTGGCGAGAAGCGAGCGTAAGTGATTCCAAAGGAGATTCCTACCTCTATTACAAGAAGCATAGATAAAGAGCCAAAAGGATAAATCACCTAAAGAGATTTTGACATTAACCAATTGGTTAAGATCATCAATGATGGAAATGGTGATGGAGTTGTGCCAAAAGCACCAAATTTTATTATTAAGATTGAAGAAAAATTATGAAAACCAAGGGATCTAGACAAACGCAATCTTAGAAGAATTAATGAGAGGTTCAATAAGAACAAGTAACTTAATATTATGGATACGACAAAAGACTCCTAACACGACAATGATAAGAGTCCCACAACCTGATATTCCAAATAAGAAAATTAATCATAAGGAGACAACCAAAAAGGGAAAAGAAGAAAGAAAGGTAAGAGAGGAAAGAAGCGACATTAATTTTTTTGGGGTGGAAGAAGAGCGAGTGGTTCTATTGAAATTATTATTAGAAATTTTAGCTTTGTAGGGTTTTTTGTATTTAGTTTGAAAGGTATGAATCCAAATTATCTCCATCGAAAGAGATTGATTTTTGAGTTCAATAATAGAAGGATCTATCAAGGTTTTAGAAGAGGGATTTCACCTTCTTCCCTATAAAGAGTGTAAGAAATTTGGTTCAATTGATTATCACTCAAGAAAAATAGATGAGGAGGTTCTAGCACCTTGTAATACATCTTTCTCAATATGTTCTGAAGGCATAGGGTCCTCATTGTTTTGGAGGCTACTATTCAGATTTTCAGTAGGATTTAAATGTAGCAAAGAGCTATCTTGGGAAACCAGATTGTTACAAGCAGGGGTGAGGTTAGGTAAAATGTCATTGGTATCACACCCCTCAATGTGCATTTTAGTATGAAGGTCCGAAGCCAGAGAAATCAAGAGTTGGTGGGAAGGAGAGGTTCTTTTGAGTATCTTTAGGCACATATGCTAGAATAGTGGTTTTCCAGCCCATTAATGATAGTCTTATTCGAGGTAAATTTTTTCGAGATTAGGATGAAGCACAAAGCATTCTGAGTGGTCGTGTCTGGATCTTGCAAAGGAGTGCAAAAGACAGAAAGTTTTCAATTGACTTTTGACTATATCCAAATTTTTCTGAGCCAATCCAAACCTCTTTGGGATATTTTTTTGTGATGTCTATCTCAACGAGAATAGAGACCTAGATCTAGTGGTCGCTGCTTGGTCAATTTGGAGAGGTCTACCAAAAAGGCCGCCAACAGCAAACAAAACTTGATGAGTGACATAATGAATGCGCATGTTAGGAAATGCAAGCCAAAGAGGGACAATGGGAGATTCCTCTTTGACATCAAAGAGGGGCGACCATTTCAATAGCCGCATATGACAATTATGCACAAAATAAGAACGACGAGCGAAAACCCGCGAATAGTCTAAATCGTTTGAGAGTTGAATAAGAATGTGACGGGGGTCGATAAGCCCGATAGTGAAGGTGCCCGATAACTTTAAACTATGAAAAAAAGAGCGAATATTATCAAGAGTCGGGCGTCGAAGGGAGAATTTACCGACCAAAGCGAATTCAAAGGGCTTAGCAAGTTTCTCAACATCCCATTCAACACATTATGCTTCACGGTAAGATGTAGAAATGAGATTAACCAAGCATTCGCTAGGGATCTTACCGATAAAGCGCCTTTGAATGATTTAACAATAGGTGCATTAACAGTGCTTGAATCCGTAAAAAACCTGTGGAGTCGAGAAGACGCTGCCGGGCCGAGTAGCGACGGGTCGGTTCGCAGAGACCAAAGCCTCCGCCATTTGTGTAATCAGGGGCCAGGGAGAGCCCGACACGCCCGTGGCGAGAAGCACGCCGACAAGCGCCAAAGACCCACCAAACCACCAGAGCTCGACCGCCAGAGACGAGCGCAAAGAAGAGATTGAGCTTTTGTAATGGATTTATTTATTTATTCTTTATTTTGAAACAAACCTTTCCTTACTATAAAATGGTGCGAAGGAAGTCTTTTAGTTATTTTGTTTTATTAAATTTTTATTTTCACCTATTGGGGAACCCAACAGGGATTTTAAGACCCACACAGAGTAAGGTCCTAAAACCTAAAGGATGTTGGCTAGCTTAGCATGAGGATGAAATAAATTAAGTGCTAATGGAAAAGAAAGATAGTCTTATATTTATATAAAGTACACACACCCACTATCGATACTTGGGATAATGATCATTTACCAAATATGGAGAGGGGAACCATCCTCAGCGGAGTCGCCAGAAAAATCTGTGGTGAAAATTATTTTTAATTCTTCATCTAATCTTTTTTGATAGATGAAAGAAATAAATGAAGAACCAAAAAATATTCTCAAACACTTCTTGTGTTAGACACCACACAGATCCACAGATATTCTTATTAGGGTGATCGGGTACAGTATTGAGGAATGATGTACTATCTCGAGAGATAGAAGTCACCATCCTATAAATGGACCTAATCACCTTAATAAGGACTCCTAAGGACTATGGGTCTTTGGAATGTACTTGAGATTCTTCCCTTACTTTACATGGAAAAGTAAAGTAGGGTTTATTTTAAATTGGGTTTGTTAAGTTCCTTATGGAGGCAAACCCCCATAGTTAATTACATCCTAAGGAATGAGATTTCTTAGGAATACTCTTGATTAAGGTAAATGATTATTGTCTCCAAAGATTTTAAAGATATGACTATGAATCAAATGGTTTATTTTTGGAAGATCAAGTTGGATTGATCAAGAGGAGGGAAACCAAATGAAGATAAGTAGGGGATGCTTATGATACTAGAAAGCCTAATAAGCATCCCAAACTATCCTATGGTTGGGCTTTATATTTTTGAAATTGAGGGGAATTATTTGTTTGAGTTGAACTTTTATTAGCAATCTAGGGCTAACAATTCCATAACACAAGATCATGGAAATACCAAAGAGGTGAGGATTTATGCTTGTAGCCCGCAAAGGGAAGTAGCAACCTCTGAACCCGAATCTAGGGAGTTTTGGCGAGGGCCGAAGCATGACCTAAATCTAAGGCCAAAAAATGGGTATTTGGTTTACCTTCGCAAGAGAGGATAAACCACCCGATTGTTGGACTTACAACCGCCTGGGGGTGGCTACCAACTAACTCTTCCTATGATTTTAAATACATGTAAGCAAGTCATATGCTTTTGCAAGATAGTTAAAGTGTTATTTATTTAGAAAGAGATTGAGTCCTTAAACACACTCCTAAGAGACTAGATCATGTAGGGCATGATTAATGACTTAAATCTAAATACAAATTTTTTTTATGTTTTATTTCCATTTTGGACAATTCATTTGACACAGGCTTTGGGATTCATATGCCTAATGCATGAGAAATTAGATTATGGGCCAAAATCAGCAAGAAAAGGAGGTGTATTTTCATCATGGCTCTCAAAGGTCAAGCTAAGTTCTCTAGCAAAAGTGGAAGCCCTCCATAACAAGAGTGAGACAAGATGCTTTTTTATGCATGATGTGAAAACATACAATATCCAGCTAAGGGGTTGCTAAATCTTTTATCTTATTTTATAACCTAGGCTTTAGGTGAGGTTATGAGTTTATTTTTAATTTGAATTAATTAGTTGGATAGAAAATTTATTTTCCTAAGAGCCTAATCGTCATCCAAGCCATACATCAAAGCAAGAAAGAAATTAGAAAAAAAATGCCATCTTAATGCACAAGCTAGACAAACATCAAATAATTTATAAAGCTAGCTCAAAAGAATAAGAGGCTATTTATGGTCAAGCTCCACTGCACAAACCCAAAAATAAATTGGGTAGCTGAGCTCTACCCTTATACAACTCAGATTACAATTGAATTAATTACAATCAAGAAGGAATTCATGTTATGGGGGGTCTTGTCTCTTCATTTCTTCTTTCTTCTTTCTTATTTCTTCTTTC
Source organism: Cymbidium sinense (assembly GCA_021442155.1). Classification (NCBI taxonomy): domain Eukaryota; kingdom Viridiplantae; phylum Streptophyta; class Magnoliopsida; order Asparagales; family Orchidaceae; genus Cymbidium; species Cymbidium sinense. The sequence goes on along the minus strand of CM038217.1, from coordinate 84,998,840 downwards.
CTCTCTTGTTTCTTTTGGTTGGTTGGAATGTGGTTGCTCTAAAGGCTTCACATGGTACATAAGATATTGTCTTATGACCAATGTTCATCCTAATCCCCCATAACAATCATTCCAAATCCTATTTGCAAAATTACATGAAAATGGAAAAAAGTAAATCTAACTAAAACCTACAAAATAGAGATTAGCTAACAAACCACACAATCTCAAACATGTATATGAATAAATTAGACTTAGCACACCACACATGGGTAACCAAGTCCACCTGACTTATTTTAGATTATGCTTAGGGGTATAAGCAACCTGCATAACAAAAATAGTTATATTTTTATTACAACGCCCCTAAAGCACAATCCCCTGCAGAAGATAATGATTAGACTAAAATCATCCTACCATTCAGTCAACACACAGATACCCTAACATCTAGACTAAAATATCACATCACAAAATAAAAGAAAGCATCAAACCATGCACCACCCTAACATAAGATTAGAAATGGTGACTTAGCCTAATGTGTGTTGCATTTAAAGCTTGTGTGGCATGTCTTAGCTAGGCTTTAAGGTTAGAGTTTTCTAAGTATGAAAGGTTCAACTTAGTGGGTGGTTTCATTTAAGTGGTTTAGTTGATTTGGTTAAATTTTATTTCATAATTTGATTTGGTTTGAATGAACTACAATTAATTACTAAGTGGTGTAAAGAGAGGAAAAGAGAAGAGAACTTCTCTTTCCTCCCTACCTTAAGTAACTTCTAAAGTAGATTCATTATTGATTTTTTTGTTTAGTGAATGTTTTCTTCTGTGTTTTAATTAATCCTAAGTTTAGATTTTTCCTAAACAAACCTATTAAAAAAGAAAGACATTTTAAGATTAAGTAAAGTGAATTACTATCGCAAAACACACAATTTTTTTTTCTTTCCAACATGTGTAACATGCATATGGATAAATCCTAAGCATATCTATACATGCAAATAGAAATATTAGCACACCTTCATGATGAATGCTAAGAGATGTTGCTTTAAGAAAAATTTAGAATGTTTCATGTATGCATGTTTTTGTTAAGTAGAAAAGAGAGATTCTTTTTTCCATTATTCATATGCACATTTACATGTATGAAAGACATAAGTGAGTATGTTGCTATTAGTTTTGTACACTAGGGGTGTAAGGTACAAGACCTACTTAGGGCTACTTAAATTATCACAACCTCGGGATGTCCAGACTAATATACCACTTTTCTTAAATACATGTGCATGTACAAAAGAAATGAAAGGAAAAAAGAGTCATGCAAAAAGTTTATATTTGCTTGATTTGTTGGTTGTTTAATTTACATGTGCAAATGTGAAGATCCTTCTTAAAGGATAACATAGGAATGAATATAAATGTATTTAAGCAAGTGATGAACTATACACTTTGCAAATCCTATTCAAAATTATGTAAAAGAGGAGAGAAGGAAAGTCACATAATGCACATCTTATATTATACTCACATGCAAGCTCATAAATAATTATAAGTAGTATACCTTTCATTTATAATGTTTGATTTATAAGTTTTAAAAATAATTTTGGATTTAGTAGTGATAATAGCCATTCATATTCTTACTTTAGCCAAAATATGCAATTTGACATAAAGAAAACATTTCATTTTAATTTGATTTTTCAAAAGACATGAATGCATGATTTTCATATGACATACACATTTAGCATTCTAGGAAAGAAATAAAGTGATAAAATCATGTAAATTCATTCACCCTAATCAATTCCTAAAAATAATCCTATGAAATAAGATTATTTAAAGTGAATCAAAATTGTTTAAAGAAATTTTGATTTTGTTTTGAGTTTGATTTGAATTTAGGAAATGTGAGAAGGTTTGTTGGTCCTAACCCATCTCCCACATGTGTGTATTATTTTAGTTTAATTTTTAGAACCATTAGATTGATTTTATATATTTTTTAAAGTTAAGGTGTAAATTAAGTTCATTAATTACCCTTACCTACACTTCCTTAACATAATTATTCAGACAATTATGAGCCAACATATGATATGCAATCACATTAAATTTAAATTAGCAATGCACCCTAAGGAAAGAAAGGGCCTATTGCAATTGGCCCATAATTGATGATTAATTAAGCTAAGGTGTTTAATTAAGTACTTTCATAACCCTTCCCAGACATGTAGGTTAGATTTGATTTCCTTAAGCTTACTTAGGTTATTAAACACCTAAGTATCTATCCAAGAAAGGATTGATTAAGTGATTAAGTTTTTGGATTAATTTGATTTTGATTTTTGATTAATTAAGCCATTTAATGAAGTAATTAAATCATTAAGAAATTTGCAAATTAATTAAGTTTTCATTCAAATGAGATAGACTTAGGGGAAAAGATTTAGAAAAAGCATCCTATACACATTACCTAAGTCTATCCACTATTCCAAGGTGGTTAACAAATTTAATTAATGAAATTATCATCATTTAATAGGTTAATTAATCATTTAATTGATTAAGGGAGTGATTATGAGTGAATCAATCAATTCCTTTAATTAAACCATTAATAAATCCCAAGAAAATTAGGGGAGGCAGAAGTCATCCCACTAAACATACCTGAGTAGTTTGGAATTAATCAATAGAATAATTAGTGAGTAATTAACATAATTACATTCCTAATAAAACCCAAAATTTTATGAAATTTACTATTCAAAATTAATTAAACATAATTTTATATTATTCCCCTTTGAAATATCTTCAAAATGCATTTGAGTTTGTATTTTTCAAATTTTTCTACATTTGGTTATGTAATCTTGAAGTTTATGTGATTATTAGGTAATTAAATCCCTAATTATATAATTAATCCCGTCAGCACGACATGGACCGCTGATGTGGGGCGCGCTTTCCATGTGGCGCACGCTTTCCATGTGGTGCAACAAGATTCATTATTTAAGTTAGCACATTGGTTACACAGTAAGTCGACGGTGCTACGCGCTTTCCCTTGGACCATCCGATCAAAGATCAGACGATCAAGATCAAGCTCGCGGTATTAAGGGATTAGTCATGTGATCTCACATGTTTTAATCATGACCATCCATCCAAAACATGTGGGATGGATGGTCCATGATTCATCCCTGCCCTCGCCTACGGGAGACGGTGACTGTCCATCCCTTAGGGCTTGATCTGAGCTCACTTGAGCTCGGATTGAGTGGGGATTGATCACACACCATCTAGAGGTAAGAAGGAAGACATTCAACGGTTAAATTGTAATGGGATGAAACTTTCTTTCATAAATGACCAAGGAATCCTATAGCTAAGCTCAGTTTTGGTTCATACCTCACCGGAGGCTATCACTGGTGCTCCCAACCATCGAGGTAGCTTCGTCTAGTGGAGATGAAGCCCTGTTGAAGGTTTGAAGGTTTGAAGTTGAGTAGATCTTCCAATTGGCCAAACTCATCCTCCTAGGCTTGTAGCTTTGCTCTAGCTCCCTCCTCCCGTGCCTTAGAAGCTTGGAAGAAGCTTTAGATGAACTTGATTGGGTCCTCTGAGGGTGCTTGCAAGAGCAATTGGCTTTTGGTTGAGTGATGGATAAGTTAGAATTTTCATTGAGCTCCCATATATTGATTGTGTATCCATACCTTTGTTGTTCCATGCATCCTCATAAGAGTAGGATTAGATAAGCCATTATAAGCAGCACAGATGTAATTCAAACTAGCTTTATTCTTCGATTTCTTAGATTTAAAAGGAGCTACATAGTAGAAATCTAGTAAAGTAAGTGGGTGAGGGATTTGATTCCCTCATCTGCCAATACAAGATTTCTACTAGAAGAAGAGCTAGCTAAAGTAGGAATGCCGACTGAAGTAGTAGCTGCAACGGTGGAATGGAGGCTGGGCTCGATTGGTGGTTGCACTACTTGGCTATCCCGGGCAAATATGGGCTATTGCTGCTGCTGAGTTCCTACCTTCCCCACGTTGTCTTTGGAAACTTACGAACCTTCCTTAAAGTTGGAGCTACCAGGCACCTATAAGGAAAGTTTCTTGATTTTAGAAATAATCTTTTTAGAGGTTTAGGATAAAGAGATATCCCAACATTCTTTTATTTTGAGAGGATCACTTGTATCCCCAAGTATTACCCTAATAGAACTGGATGATTGTTCCACTAGATATTCCTTAGGGATAACTATAGTGCCTGACTTGTAGGAATGCTCAAGCCAGTCCTTAAATGTAAAGCAATCCTCTAAAATATGGCCTAACATGCGGTGGTAGGAAAAGTTAGGTTCATTACTCCTGTCCACCTCCTCCTGCATCCTAGGCTCAAGTAGCTGAAAATCAAGATTTTTTAAGAAGTTTTTAAATATTTTCCTGACTACCTCCCTCTTAAATGAATAAGGTTTATTTAGTTTATCCAAAAGAGTAGGTGGATGATAGCTACATAGGGGCGGGTATGTGTACCGCTGCTGAGAATATGATTGAGGAGGAGGCAGCAAAGGCCATGGAGGCTGATGTGGCGGCCAGTAGGATGGCCTCAGCTGTGGTAAAGGGAGGTGGAAGTGATGGTTGTGGAGCATGAGGTCTCTCATACTGATCTCTATCTAGTTGCTTCCCCTAGTCCCAATGCTTCTACTACCCCTGGCTTCTTTTCATAGATTTTTCGTGGCTTTGAATTTGATAATTGATCTTGAAAAGACAACTATTTGGCCTCTCCTTGTAGACTATCCGCCTTGTTGATTAGCTTCTTAAATATCTTGATGGTGAAATATTTGAGCATGAAGGCGATCGGGCCAGAATATTCTTTAGTATAATTTTAATGGCATGCTATTTAGACAGCTCTGGTTTGCATTTCATAGTTAAATTATGCCATCTAAGAATATAATAAATGAGAGACTCACTGGGTATTGTTGTGCTACAACGAGATGGCCTACAGTTACCCTTTGCCGAGCTCCAACAAACCACTTAATAAAGAGTTGCTCCAACTCAGCAAAAGTCTTCACTAAACTGTTGGGGAGTTCAACATACCAATCAAAGGCTATGCCTACTAAACTGCTGACAAAAGGATGTAATAATAGTGCATCATGGCCACCAATGTTGCAATAGTTGGCCCTGAAGTGTGCTATATGCTGGTGAGGGTTCTCGCTGCCATCAAAACTCTTGAAAGAAGGAGGCACAAAACCCTTAGGATATTGGATAGCATCAAATTCCTCTCTGGTAGGGTCTACCCTTTGGAACAGATGAACCACCACGAGCTTATGCCAGTGCTCTCTTACTTGTTGTTCAACCATAAGTTTAGTATCTTTTTATTATACGGAGGTACTATCCACTACCTTCCTATACAAGCTAGTATTGCCCTGCTCTACCAGAGGTGAACTCTTAGGTTGATTCAAGGCATGCAGTAACTCAGGCTGATCAGTCTCCACAATAGTAGGATGTGCTGTTGGGGCTTGATTTTGAAGTACTAGAATTGCTGCTAGCAAATCTTCGCACCTCTTTCCCATCTTGTCAATCTTCTCATCATTCTGTTTAAGTAGTTGAAGGAGGTGTTGGGTTGAATGGGCTGCGTCATCCTATTCGGCCTTAACAACTTCCAAACTTTAGTGATCTCAAAGGAGAGAACCTCTGGTATCAATCATATGCACCTCTGTTGAGTCTTCTAACAAATCATCTTTGTTGGGATCAAAGCTAACCTTCTCTTCCTCTAGGTCAAACCAGTCATACCCTAGGATTTTCTTCTTCTCGATGAGATACTGTGCTATGATATCATCTAAGGAGCGGTCCAACTGTGCATGCACAAATGCTCGTGGCTAATCTGGTGGGATCATGCTCATGAACTGAGATACATCTGACCTCCCCTGCTACAAATATTGATCTTGTAAGGGCTTTGCTCACTGGAGGATACATGCTCATGGCTATCAACTGCCATGGGTGGAGTGCTGCTCTAGGAGGATCTATCGCCATGGGGGTAGCAGAATTGTATCCTTCTCCATCTGCTGCTACTACATCCATGACTTGTTGAGGTGGTGGTGATGATGGCATGACTATGATGCTATAAGGTCGCCACTCCCTCTTTACCACAACTAAAGTAGGAGGTCAATAAGTAGAGCTCAGCCTCGCCTCAATCGACAGTGTAGATGAAATGGGATCTCTTGGCCATAGCCGGATCACCAGTGGGACTTTCTTTTCCCCTGATATTGCCTTCATGGATTTAGATAGAACTATGGAAGATGGGACATGCACTGGTGATGGCAGACATGGAGTGGAGCGGTGTGATGGAAACAATATCGACTCTCTCTATGCAGGAGCTCTAGTACCAGTCAATAGAATATTATTAGTATGATCGGCGTAGGTAGCACATCGATCGGGGAAATCTATGAGGGCAGAGGTGGCTGACTGTCTGGTGTACCTTCGCCTCTCTACTAGTAACATGCACTGATACACGGGCCTCACTAGCCCTCTCCTGCTGGATATGCTCGCTTATGCTATGAGGAATGACTAATCATAGATCAAATTGGGCTTTGGACTCTAATCATCCAGAAGGCCTACCAACTTGGTGCAGAACTATACTAAGGCCAGCATTGGACCTCCTTCTATCTCTGATAGTTCATACTGAACTGCAGATGGAGGTAACACTATGATCCTCCCAACATCTTCCTCTCCATCAGATCCGGAAAGAGGATGAAACTTGTTCTTTATAATCAGAGGAGAAACTATCTTGGGTGACTCCTCTACTGCAACCTGAGAGACTACCTCCATCTCCTTGGCTATGCGCACATGATGCCGCTTGATCTTGTGGCATCTATTATGGCACTGAGTTCTACTAAGAGGAACAGTACGAGAACTAGACCCTATCTCAAAGGAAGAGGAGACTATCCCTAAAGCCAGGGCAGCCTTCCCCTTGGAAGAAGCCAGTGAGTGGGTACTACCCCATTCTGGGGTAATAATGGAAACAACTAAATGCTCAGGCACTGTAGCTATAACTGCTGCGGGAACCTCCACTATCTTCCTCTTCAATGAGGAAAATTTATAATCTGAAGGCATCTTAATATGGATGACTTGCTTCTGCCCAATCACCACATTCCTACTGACAGTTGTGAGGGTTTCCCCTCATAAGTGATCCTGGCCCCCTCGAATCCTCGAACAAAGTGAATTAGGTGGGAAAAGTTAGTTTGGGGCAGGCTGGCTCGATCCAAGGCCAAATCCATCCCAAAGGGGAAAGTGAAGATATACTTCTCGGCATCCATTTGAAGCATCAACTTGAGTAAAAAAGATAAATTGAGCTGAAGTTCTGCAATTGTTGAAAACAAACTCAAATCAAATTTATGTCTTACTTTGCTTTAGAATTTGAGCCCACACTCAACAATTTGAATATATTAAGTGGGGCTCTTTGAATTTAGGAGAGAGATTTTGAATTTAGAATTGCATAAGAGATTTTGAATTTAGAATCCATTTTCAACAAATTTGTGTATGTTAAAAAATGGGTTCAAATATTTTGAAAAGATTTTTGATGCTTCTATTGGTTCATATTTGAATTCATTTTATGGGGACCCTTTATTTAACAAATTTGAGTATGTTAAATAGATGGTCAATTGATTTTATTTAGGATTGCTCACTTAGCAAATTTGGGTATGCTAAATAAGTTGTTTGAAAATAATTTTCTTCTTTTGCTTGTTTGCTCTTGATGTGAATCATGTGCGAGTTTAGAAATGGAATCTTTACTTAGCAAATTTGTGTATGCTAAATAATGCCCAAATGTTTTTATTTTGATTTTTTTTTGAAAAGAGGATTTTTACTTAGCAAATTTGGGTATGCTAAAATAAAAATCCAAGTGTATTTGATTTTTATGTTTTGATTTTGAAAAGTGAATCTTTACTTAGAAAATTTGGGTATGCTAAATAATAAATCCAAATGTGTTAAATTTTTATGTTTTGATTTTGAAAAGAGGATATTTATTTAGCAAATTTGGGTATGCAAAATAATGAATCCAAATGTGTTAAATTTTTATGTTTTTATTTTGAAAAGAGGATATTTACTTAGCAAATTTGGGTATGCTAAATAAAGTCTAAATGTGTTTGATTTTGAAAAGAGGATCTTTACTTAGCAAATTTGTGTATGCTAAATGAAAATCCAAGTGTGTTTGATTTTTATGTTTTGATTTTGAGGATCTTTACTTAGAAAATTTGGGTGTGCTAAATAATGAAGTCCAAATGTGTTTGATTTTTGTGATTTTGAAAAGATGATCTTTACTTAGCAAATTTGGGTATGCTAAATAATGAAGTCCAAATGTATTTGATTTTTATGTTTTGATTTTGAAAAGAGGATCTTTACTTAGCAAATTTGGGTATGCTAAATAATGAATCTAAATGTGTTAAATTTTTAAGTTTTGATTTTGAAAAGAGGGATCTTTGCTTGTCAAATGGGAGTCAATCATTTTATTTTTCAAAGATGAAATTTTTGTGTGTGATTATTGCTTTTTTGAAAAGAAGAGAATTCCAACTTAACACATGGGGAAAGTGTTGAGTGGAATTTCAAATGGAGTAATTTTATTTGAAAATAAAGCCTCCATCCAACATATTTGGATATATTGAATGAAGAGGCTTATTTTCAAATTTGTACTTTTTGTAAAGAAAGAAATTCCAACTTCTATATGTGAGATATGTTGAAATGGAATTTCAATGTTATGATATGATTCTATTTGGAAATGAAATCTTCATTCAATAAATTTGGGTATATTAAATGAGGGTGTTCATTTTCAAATATGTGCTTTTTGAAAAGATGATTTTTGATTTTGTTTAGGAATGAAATCTTCATTCAATAAATTAGGGTATATTGAATGAGGATGTTCATATGTGCTTTTTGAAAAGATGATTTTTGATTTTGTTTAGAAATGAAATCTTCATTCAATAAATTTGGGTATACTGAATGAGGATGTCCATATGTGCCTTTTAAAAGATGATTTTTGATTTTATTTGGAATTGAAATCTTCATTCAATAAATTTGGGTATATTGAATGAGGATGTTGATATGTGCTTTTTAAAAATATGATTTTTGATTTTGTTTAGAAATGAAATCTTCATTCAATAAATTTGGGTATATTGCATGAAGATGTCCATATGTTCTTTTTGAAAGATGATTTTTTTTTTTTGAAAAGAGATGAGATTAAGTTATGAATATTTTGTGAAACGTTTTATACAAATATTTTATTGTGTGAATTTTGGAAATGTGCTTTTGAATAGCGATATTTTTATAAAGGATTTATTTCTTCTTTATTTTTTGAATGAACCTTTCCTTACCATAGAAATGGTAAGGAGGAAGGTCTTTAATAATCTCTTTTTATTAAATTTTTATTTTCACCTATTGGGGGACCCAACAGGAGTTTTAAGACCTATAGAGTGAGGTCCTAAAACCTAAAGGAGGTTGGCTAGCTTATCTTAATAATGAAATAAACTAAGTGACAACGGAAAAGAAGGATACTCTCAAATTCATATAAAGTACAAATCCACAATTGATAATTGGAGACAATGATCATTTACCAAAGATGGAGAGAGGAACCTTCCTCAGCAGAATTGAAAGAAAAATTTGTGGTATTTTTATTTCTCAAACTTTGAAGAATTTGAAAAATAAAAATATGTGTTATTGGGATACCACGTAAATCCATAGATATACTTATTAGGGTGATCGGCTGCGACATTGAGGAATGATGTACTATCTCAAGAGATAGAAGTCACCATCCTACAATGAACCTAATCACATAATAAGGACTCCTAGATCTTTCCCCTACTTTACATGGAAAAGTAAAGTAGGATTTATTTTAAACTAGGTTCATTAAGTTTCTTATGGAGGAAATCTCCCATAGTTAATTACATCTTAAGGAATGATATTCCTTAAGAATACTCTTGATCAAGATAAATGATCATTGTCTCCAAAGATTTCAAAGATATGACTACCAACAAATTGGTTATTTTTGAAAAATCAAGTGGGATTGATTAAAAAGAGAGAGTTATTATCGAAACCAAAGGGAGATAAGTAGGGGATGCTCATGATACTAGGAAACCTAGTGAACATCCCAAACTATCATATGGTTGGGCTTTATATTTTTGAAATTTGAGGAGAGTTAATTATTTGAGTTGAATTTATATTAGAAATCTAGGGCATACAATTTCACAACACGAGATCGTGGAACTGTCTAGGAGGTGAGGATTTATGCTTGTAGCACACCAAGGGAAACAAAAACCTCAGATCCTGAATCTAGGGAGCTTTGGCAAGGGCCAAGGCATGACCTAAATCAAAGAAAAAAATGGGTATATGATTCATCTCCACAAGAGATAAAACCACATAACGCATAACAAGCCTCTGGTACGCAACTAACTCCTATAATTTTAAATACATGTAGGCAAGTCTTATGCTTTGCAAGATAGCTAGGCTATTATTTATTTAGAAAGGAGACTAAATCCTTAAACACACTCCCTAAGAGACTAGATCATGAAGGGCATGAATAATGACTTAATCTAATACAAATTTTGTTAATTTTTATTTTGATTTTTGGGTATTTTTATTTGACACAGGCTATGAGATTTCATATGCCTAATTCAAGAGAAGATTGATTATGGGCTAAAATCAGAAAGAAGGAGGTGTGTTTCCACCATGGCTCTCAAAGGTCAAGCCATTTTCTCTAGCAAAGGTGGAAGCCCTCCATTAGCAAGAGTGAAGCAATATAATTTTTATGCATGATGTGAGACATACAACATCCAGCTAAGGGGTTGTTAAATATTTTATTATCTTGATTTTTGTCCTAGGCTTTTTTAGCCGAGGTTATGAGTTGTTTAATTTAATTTTGAGTTGATTAATTAGATAGAAAATATATTTTTTTCTAAAAATCTAATCACATCCAAGCCATTCAACAACCATCAAGCAATTACGAAACTAGGAAAATCATGCCATTTATAATTCACAAGCTAAATAAACATCGAATAATTTTATAAAACTAGTGTAAAAGAATAAGAGGCAGATGTGGTCAGGCTCCACTGCATAAACCCGAAAAGAAAAATGGGTAGCCGAGCTCTACCCTTATACAACCCGAATTACAAATGAATAATTACAATCAAAAGGAATTCATGTTATGGGGGTCTTCATTCTTCATTTCTTTATTTCTTCATTTCTTCCTTTCTTCATTTCTTTCTTTCTTCACTCCTTTCTTTCTTTTGATTTATTTTGAGATGTAGTTTGCTCCTAAGCTTCACATGGTACATAAGACATGGTCATATGACCAATGTTCACCTTAATCCCCCATATCATTCATTCCAAATCTTAATTACAAAATTACATCAAAATGGAAAAGATAAATCTAATTAAACCTGTAAAATAGAGATTAGCTAAACATACCACACAACCCAAGAAGTTATATGAATAATTTGGACTTAGCACCCCACACATGGGTAACCAAGTCCACATGTCCTAATTTCGATCATGCTTAGGGGTATAAGCAACCTGCATAGGAAAAGCATTTATATTTTTATTACAATGTCACTTAAGCACAATCTCCTGCAGAAGACATGATTAGATTAATATTGTCCTATCATCTAGTCTACGAACATGCACCCTAACATCCAGTCTAAAAATATTACATCATAAAATAAAATCAGGCATCAAACCATGCACCGTCTTTACATAGAGCTAGAAATGGTGACCTAGCCTAATGTGTGTGTCATTTAAAGCTTGTGTGGAATGTCTTAGCTAGGCTTTAAGGTTAGAATCTTCTAAGTTTGAAGGATTCAATTTAGAAGGTGGTTTTATTTTAAGTGATTTAGTTGACTTGTCAATTTTATTTGGTGATATGATTTGGTTTGAATGAACCTACATTTAGTTACTAAATGTTGTAAAGAGAAGAAAAGAGAAGAGAACTTTTTTTTCATCCCTACCTTAAGTAATTTCTAAGGTAGATTCCTTAATGCTTTTTTCTTTAGTGAATGTTTTATTATATGTTTTAATTAATCCTAAGTTTAGATTTGCTCTAAATAGCCCTATTCAATAAGAAAGGCATCTTAAGATTAATTAAGGTGGATTACTATCACATGACACACAACAATTTATTTCTTTCCACCATGTATACCATGCATATGAATGAACCTAAGCATACCTATACAAGTAATGCAAATTTTAGCACACCTTGATGATGAATGCTAAGAGATATGATTTGAAAATTTAGAAATTCCATGAATGCATGTCTTTATTATGTAGAAAAGTGGAATTCTTTATCCATTAACATAATTCACATTCACATGTATAAAAGACATAAGTGAGTACGACGCCATTATTTTCTATGCCAGGGGTGTAAGGTACAAGACCTACTTGGGGATACTTAAATCCTTGCAATCTGAGATGTCCAGACTAATATAGCACTTTTCTTAAATACATAAAAATGTACAAAAAGAAACAAATGGATGAAGAATCATGCAAAAGATTTATGTTTGATTTAGTTGTATAATTTACATGTGTAATGCGAGGATCCTTCTTTGGTCATAATATGGGAGTGCATAGAAATAGATTTAAGCAAGTGTTATGTTCTTTTTAAATGAACTATACACTTTGCAAATCCTATTCAAATCCATGTTAAGAGAAGAGAAGAAAATCACATAATACATATCTTATGTTATAATCACATGCAAGCTTATAAGTACTTATAAGTAGCATCACTTCATTCATAATCTTTGATTTATAGGTTTTGAAAATAATTTTTTGTTTAATAGTGATAATAGGCACTCATATTCTTAACTTTGGCCAAAACATGCAATTTGACATAAAAGGAAACATTTTATTTAATTGATTTTTCAAAAGATATGAATGCATGATTTCATATGGCATACAATATTCAGCATGCTTGGAAAGAAATAAAGTGATGTAAGCATATGACTTCATTCACTCTAATTAATTCCTAGAGACAATCCTATAAAATAATATCATTTAAAGTGAATCAAGATTCCTTAAGGAGGTTTTATTTTTGGATTTGATTTGACTTAGGAAATATGAGAAGAGTTTGCTGGTCCTAACCCATTTTCCACATGTTTGAATTGGTTTAGTCTAATTTTAGAATAATTAGATTGATTTAATGTTTTATATAGGTTAAGGTGTGAAGTAAATCCATTAATTACCCCTTACCTATACCACTTTAACATAATTAAACAAATAATTATGCGCCAATATATGATATGCAACTACATATAATTTAAATCAACAATGCACCCAAGAAATAAAGGGGCCTAATGCAATTAGTTCATAATTATTGATTAATTAAGCTAAAGGGTTTAATTAAATACTTTCATAACCATCCTACACATATAGTTTGATTATAATTTCCTTTGAAGCCTCTTAGGTTATTGAACACCTAAGAATCTACCCAGGATTAAGATGACTAACTTTTGGAATAATTTAATTTTTGAGTTTAGTTAATTAAATCACAACTGTCCATTCCAATCATGTCAAGACGTGTGATGTGTCTCTCCCGGCGAAAAGATGGATGTCGCCCATCGATGAGCTCACTGGAGCTCAGATGGAGTTCAAATTCACCCCACACCTTCAGAGGAGCACAAGCAATGAATCCAATGGCTAGGATCTAATGGATTATAACTCCCTTCGCAAAGGACCAAGTAAAAATTCCTATGGCTATAGTTTTGAGCAATACCTCGTCGGAGGCTATCACCGATGCTTCCAGAGGAGGTAGGTTTGTCTAGTAGAGAAAAAGTCCTATTGAAGGTATCAAGCTTTGATTTGAAGTGGATGGCTAAGTTTACCAAGCTCCCCTTCAATGGCAATCGGCTTTGATAGAAGTCCTCCTTCCCGTAGTTTGGTGGCTTGGGAAACAACTTGAATGAGCTCGATGAGGTGCCTTGATGGTGCTTGCAAGTTTAATTTGAGTTTAGTGGAGAATTGGATGAGTTGGAGTTGATTTGGATCTCCCCTATTTCAGCTTTGAAGAAAACTGAGAAGCCAAAAATGGGGGGAGCTCGGGAATGCTTGTCAAGGCTTGGAGAAGCTCACTTTTGATTCCTAGAGCTCAATCGAATGCAATGTGTCTAGTTTGAGTGGGAATGAGGGGGAGTATATCTCCCCCTCCTTGGCTCAGGTGGTTGAGATTAGCTTTTCCATTTTTGATTAATTGTTGAGATTGATTGATTGGTTTAGGTTATTAGGCATTCCATGTGATTTGTTTTAAGCAGAGGAGTGGGGAAGAGGGAGTGCCCATGTGCTAAGTGAGTGTATGGGGTGATCCAAGTGGTTAACTCCCATTAGAGGTGTTAGTTTAGCCTTGGGTTGAGTCATGGCTGACCCAAACTCATTTGGTCATGTTCACCAGCCCCCTTAGTGTCCATGTGGACCATTAGGAGGATGCCAAGTGGCCTTGAGAAAGAATATGACTAAATTCCAATTGAATTTGGTCATAGAATACCCTTTGACCTAGGAGTAAAGTGGTCATTTGGCCTTGATTTTGATTTTAGTAGATTTTAGATGATTCAAAAATAGGTTGAGCCAAATTTCAAGTGATTTGGAGTTCATTTGGTTTGAATTAGTTCAATTTGACCCATTTAGGTCAAGTTGGGTCAATTTGGGTTAAGTTGACCAATTGGTCAAATTGGGTCAAACCATTGGTTAGGTCAAGTTCAAATGAACATTTGGAGCCTATCATTATCATTGGTTTGACTCAATTTGATTTATATTTGGTTTTGGTTCATTTAGGTTCATTTAGGTCAAATGAGTCAAGTTGACCAATTTGACCCGTTTGACCCAATGGGGTTAGGTCATGATTTGGTTTAGGCTTGGTTGATCATTTGAAATGTATTGTAAGCTTTGGTTTCAATCAATTTTGGTTTGGTTTGATTTCAAGTTGATTTGACCTTTTAGGTCAAGTTGGGTTCATGGTCAATTAGGCTAGATTGGGTCTAGTTGGCCAATTGAAGCTTAGAAAAGATTTTGGAATTGGAATTGATCATGGGTTTCAATCATTTGGAATTGACCATGGGTTTCAATCATTTGGAATTGATTCATGATTTGAGTTTTGGAATAGATTTATGATTTGAGAAAATCAATTAAGTTGGAATTTATTTAAGATTTGAGTTAATCAATTGAGTTGGAATTGATTTAAGATTTGAGTTTGAAGTTTATTCATGATTTGAGAAAATCAATTGAGTTGGAATTGATTTAAGATTTGAACTTAAAGTTGATTCATTATTTGAGAAAATCAATTGAGTTGGAATTGATTTAAAATTTGAGTTTGAAGTTGATTCATGATTTGAGAAAATCAATTGAGTTGGAATTGATTTAAGATTTGAGTTTGATGTTTAGTTTGAAAGAAGGAAGCAAGGATTGGGTTCAAGCTATAGGGTAGGCAAGTCCTCCTAATACCCCTAAGGCATAACTTATTCCTATGGCTAACTCTTTTAAGTCTATAGGGTTAGATTAAGTGTTCACCTAATCACTAAAAGTGTCTTAAGACTAAGAAACTCTTAGTGACTAGTGGAGTCCTATGTCTAAGATAAAGAAGTTGAAATCTCACTCCAAAAGTGAGGTCAACAAAGGCTAGGTGTGTGTGTGTGACAAGGCATACCGCACATTGGTAATGAGATCAATAAGGTTCAAACGATCACAAACACTAACAAAAATGATCTACTCTTAGACTCAAGGTAGAAGGAATCAAAATCTTAGTGCAATGCGAGTCTACTTATGTCAAAAATATAAGAGTGCAAATGAGGAATCTGCTAGGGATTGAGTATATGAACCTTCCACTAGGAAAATAGGTTCAAGTCATCCACTAGGGGATGAGAGGTTGTGAAATCCATTAAGGGAATAAAATTTAGAATCCACTAGGGATAAAAGATGTGAACCTTCCACTAGGGGAACATGTTTAGGTTGGATTGAATTGACTCTGCTAGGGGGATTGGAAGGATTTGCATCTCACTAAGGAGAAGCTGATTGATTTGATTTTTTTTAAATTTGACTCCACTCGAGGAGATTGGATGATTTTGCATCTCGCTAAGGAGAAGCTGATTGATTTGATTTATTTGATTTGACTCCACTGGGGGAGGTTGGATGATTTTGTTTCAAATTTTACATTTTAAATTTAATGATGGACCCTATTGGTTTATGATGGATTGTACTGAGTAGGGGCCATGTCGGCCTACTTCAGATTTACCAATCGAAAGGGGTAGTCTACCAACCATATGGTAGGACTATCTAACCAAAGGGGTTGCCTTTCGGTGTGTGCTAACCTCATTTTTAGAATGAGCACTCAACCCCTCCTCTTAGACATAGGACTTATCTTAGACTTTAAGAGCTCCTTAGTCTTAAGATACATCTAGTGATTAGGTGGACACTGAACCTAGCCCTAGAGACTTAGAAGAGTTAGCCATAAGAATAGGTCATGCCTTAGGGGTGTTAGGAAAATTTCCTACCCTTTATCTTAAACCATTCCCCACTTTCCTTCCTTCAAGTCAAACTCCAAATCAATCTATTTGATTTTCACTAAACTCAAATCAACTTCATATGATTGAAATCCATAATTGAAATCTATGATTAAAACCCATGACCAAAATCCATAAAAATTACTAAATCCAAATTTTGCCTAAGTCCTTAATCTTCCCTTAAGGACTTAATCAAAATTATGATCAAAACCAATTCAAATATTTGTGATTCTCTCATAATCCATTTATATTCTCATTTATATTCACATATATAAATGAAATATAAATTCAGATCAATCAAACTAAACTCAAAATTCCAAATCAATTCATGAAAATTCCCTAAATTCCTTTAATTTTCCATTAAAGCACTTAGCCAAAATCAAATCTAAATCACTTCAAACTCATGGGATTTTCTCAAAACTTATTTATATTCTCATTTATATTCACATATATAAATAAAATATAAATATAAATCCATCCAATCAAATCCAAAAATTAAATTCAAAATTTAAAATCCTTGAAATTTTCCTTAAGTCCTTAATTTTCCATTAATGGACTTAGCCTAAACCTTGATCAAACCTATTCAAATTCATGGGAATTTCTCAAAACTCATTTATATTCTCATTTATATTCACATACATAAATGAGATATAAATATAAATCCATCAAATCAAAATCCAAGAATTAAATTCCCAATTTAAAAATCTTTCTTAAGTCCTTAATTCCCCATTAGTGGACTTAGTCTAAAACTTCATCAAACCATATCAAAGTCATGGGATTTTCTCAAAACTCATTTATATTTTCATTTATATTCACACATTTAAATGAAATATAAACTTAAATTAATCAAATCAAATTCAAAAATTCAAAACCCTAATCCAAATTTTCCTAAGTCCCTTAAATCCTTCTTAATGGACTTAGCCCAAATTATGATTAAACCACTTCAAATTCTTGAAATTTTCTCAAGATCAATTTATATTCATATATATATATATATATATATGAAATATAAATTCAAACAATCAAAGCCTATTCCAAAGATCAAACTCAAATGCATCATTCCTGAATTGATTGAGTGCTAGTGAGACTTAGGAGCCATCAAAGAGTGATAGCAAGAATCCTAGAGCGCTTACCAATTCCCCATTTCTCGATTTTCAAACAGTGAAAATAGGGAGCTCAATCCATTCTCCAACTTCTTCCACACTACAATCCATTGCAATTCCTTTTGCAAGCACACTTAGGTGACCAAGTTGAGCTCACCTAAGTTCATTCCCAAGCTCTAAAGGTAAGGGAGGATTGAATTGGATCAAAGCCGAGCTCAAGCTAAGGAGGAGGTGACCCATAGGAAGATCCACTAAATCTCAAGTGCTCAAAGCTTTAGCAAGGCTTCGTCTCAATCAGACAAAGCTTCTCCAAGGGAATCGAGCGCCGGTACTCACCACCAGTGAGGTATGGGATTTTCTGACCATTAAACTCAATGTGGTGTGGATCTTTGTGAAAGAAATTCTCAGCACATTATTTTTTGACCGTTGGATTTGCCGCTCTCTTACTTTAGATGGTGTGGGTTGAGTTTGGTTTGAATCCAAGCTAGATAGTGCTTGGATCTTCCCCTTGATCATGAATGGTCTCTGTTGATCAAGAGGAAGAACTTGGGAGATCTCAGCCATCCATCCGCAAGTTTTAGATGGACGGCTGAGATAATCCAACACGTATAGAAATTCCTTTACCCGTTTTAAAATGCGGGGAGATCTCTAGCCGTCCGATCTTTGATCAGACGGAAGGGATCAAACCTGTACGCCGCCAACCACCATTTGGGATGTGATGTTTAAGTAATCCCTCACAGCACAGAGCATGTAAAGCATGCTGACCACCGCTGCCACGCATCACGCCGTGAGCCAGGGATTAGTTAGGATTACCTAAAATGCTTAATTAATCTCTAATTAATTCAGTAATCTTTGAAAATTTATGAATCTCTCTAAAAAATTTCAAAAAATGTGAAATAAAATTCTATGGAAAGATAATTAACCTAGAACATATTAAAATTAATTTTGATGAGTTTTGAATTATTCTTTTCTCTGAATTTGGGTTTTATCAGAAAGTTTATTTTGCTAATTACTTTTTAATTAAGCCTTTGATTAATCCCAAATTTCTTGGGTATGTTTTAGGGGATGACTTCTACCTTCCCTAATTTTCTTGGGATTTATTGAAAGCTAACTAGAATAATTGCATATGGTTTCCTTAATTACCCTCATTATCTAATTAAGCATAATTAGGGTATGATTAGTGATTTTAACCTATGATTAGGGTTGATTAAGGTCAAATCCAATGAGTATGAGGTTTATGGAATATTTTTGGGGCATTTTACCTAAGCTATTCCATAAACCCCCTTTTCTCTCCTTAATCTCCTCTTAATTAAGGGTTAATTCATTAATTATCCCCTTAATTAATTTCTTAAAAAAAATTCTAAAAAGTTCCAAAACTTAATTAATCTACTTTGGGTAAATGCTTAGGTGTTTAATGGCCAAAGTTCAATTAAGAAAATCAAAACCCAATTCACATGTGTGAAAGGGTGTTTTGAAATTACTTAAGCTAAACCCCTTAGCTTAATTAACTTTTAATTGTGAGAAAAATTACATTAGGACTCTTTCTTATTAGGTGCATTGCAAATTTAAATTCCTTGTGGGTTTTATGTCATCTCATTGGCTCATAATTATTTAGTTAATTCTTCTAAGGTGGTATAGGTAAGGGTTAATTAAGTTACTTAATTCATACCTTAACCTAATTAACACCTAAAAATGGATCTAATTGTCTAAAAATTAAACAAAAAATATCAAACACATATAGGAATGGGTAGGAACAGCAAACTCATCTCACTTTTTCAAAATTAAGTCAAACTCCAAACTAAATAAAAATCACTTTAAATTCATTTTGATTTATTTTAAACTTTCTTATTCTATAAGAATGTCTTTAGGATTTAAGTGAAGTGAGTTTGTTTACATGCTTTCATTGATTTGTATATTTCCCCAACATGTTAAGTTGTATTTCATGTGATGTCATGCATTCATAATTTTGAAATTCAAATTTTAAAATGAAATTGTTTACTTTGTGTCAAATTTGCATGTGTTGGCTAAAGTAGAAATATGAGTGGCTATAATCACTACTAAATCTAAATTATTTTCAAAAAATATAAGTCAAATATCAAATATGAAAGTATGCTACTTATATTTTAGTTATGAGATTGCATGTGATAGAATATAAAGGTGTGCTTAGCATAAGTTTCCTTCTTTTCTTATGTTGGCATAGTTTTGAATAGGAGTTAGTGAGATGTAAGGTTCATTTGGAAAGAACCTAACACTTACTTAATTCTATACCCTATTCACTCCTATGCCATCACCTAAGAAGGGTTACCTATACTTGCATACATAAATTGCATAAAACAAAAATGAGTCCATTAAACAACTTTTGCATTTTCCTTTTCTATTTCATTTCTTTTATACACATGTTTGTATTTAAAGAAAGTCGTATATTAGTCTGGACAACCCCAAGGTTGTGAGGCTTTAAGTAGCCCTAAGTAGATCTTGTACCTTACACCTCTAGTTAATAATGATGTTGTACTTACTTATGTAATTCTAACTTTCATGTGTGTATGTGAAAATTTAGATAAGAAAAATCATTTCTACTTAAGAAAGATCATGCATATTCAACTTCTAAATTTTCATAAATAAATTACTTAGCACACATTATAAAGTGTGTTAAATACTCTCATTTGCATGTATAGATATGGTTAGGGTCTATCCATATGCATGTTATATATGTGGGGAAAGAAATGAAGTAATGTGTATTATATGAATTTTGGTTCATTTTATTTAATCTTAAAATGCCTTTCTTTTTGAATAAGTTTGTTTAGAGTTTATCTAAACTTAAGATTAATTAAAAGATTTAATCAAAACATTCACCTAAATGAAACTAAAATGTGAATCTACTTTAGAAATTTCTTAGGTTAGGGAAGGAAAGAGTAGTTCTTCTCTTTCCTTCTCTTCATAACTTAGTAATTAATTGTAGGATCCACTTAAACCAAATCACAACATGAAATAAAATCAACCCAAAATAATTAAATAACTTAAATAAAACCTCCTCTAAGTTGAACATGTTCTTCACACATAGAAAATTTGAACCTAAACCATAGCTAAGCATACCACACAAGCCTTCAAAGCACATACATTAGCCTAAGTCACTTCTTCTAGCCTTAGGTTAGGTCGGTGCATGGTTTGATGTTTGTTTTATTTTGTGATATATGTTTTAGACTATATGTTAGGGTGTATGCTCATAGAATGAATAGTAGGATATTCTTATTCTGACTATTCTTTTCTGTAGGAGATTGTGCTTAAGGGGCGCTATCATAAATAAAAATATAAATGCTTTTGCTTGTAGGTGCTTTATACCCCTAAGCATAATCCATAGGCCAGGTGGACTTAGTCACCCATGTGTGGGGTGATAAGTCCAATAAACAATATTGGGATTTGTGTAGTTTGTTTTAGCTAACCTTTATTTTGCAGGTGTTAGTTAGATTTCCACTTTTCCTTTTCATGTAAATTTATGCAATTAGGATTTTAAAATAATTGTTATGGGGATTAGGATGAGTATTGGTTATAAGATCCTATCTTATGCACCATGTGAAGCCTTAGAGCATTCACCTTCCAGCCATCCAAAAGAAAGAACCAAAGAAGAAAGAAAAAAGAAGAAAGAAGAAAGAAGAAAGAAGAAGGAAGAATAAAGCTTGAAGACCCCATAATAATGAATTCCTTGCTTAATTATAGTTTAATTCCTTTGTGATCCAAGTTGTATAATGGTAGAGCTCAGCTACCCACATTTGATATTTTTGTTGTGTGGTGGTGCCCGACCACAACGACCTATTATTCTTTTTGCGATTAGCTTTACAAATTAGTTGATAATTTGTTTAGCTTTTTCATTAAGTGGCATATTTTTTCCTAGTTTTTCCTTGCTTTATGTTTGGCCTAGATGTGGATTAAGCTCTTTAGGGAAAAATAAATCTCTTACCCAACTTAACAACTCAAAATAAAATTAAATAACTCATAACCTCACTTAAAGCTTAGGTTTAAAATCAAGATAAAAGAATTAGCAACCCCTTAGCTGGATGAGCATTTCTATTGTAATATCATGCACAAATGAATCTTATTTCACTCTTAATTGGAGGGCTTCCACCTTTGCTAGAGAAACTTGGCTTGACCTTTTTGAGCCATGGTGGAAACTCACCTCCTCCCTTCTCGCTGATTTTGGCCAATAATCTTCTTTCTCATGCATTAGTCATATGAATCCTATTAGCCTGCGTCAAAATATTTGTCCAAAATAAAAATAAAAATATGAAATTTGAATTGCATTAGATTTAGGTCATTTGAAGTATGTCCCTTTACATGATTTAATCTTATCACTTCATTCTTTATGAAGATGAGTCAATCTCATCTCTCTCTCTCTATAAACACATCATAGCTCAACATACACTACATTTAGGACTTAGTCTCTTTATAAATAAAAATAGCCTAGCTATCCTGCATAAGCAAAAAAACTTGCCTACATGTATTTAAAATCATAGGAGGAGTTAGTTGGCGGCCACCCCCAAGCGGTTGTAAGTCCAAGTTATTGGGTGGTTTGTCCTCTCTTGTGGAGGTAAACTAATTACCCATTTTCACCTTAGATTTAGGTTATGCTTTCAGCCCTCACCAAAGCTCCCTAAATTTAGGTTCTGAGGTTGCTTCCCCCTTTGTGGGCTATAAGCATAATTCCTCACCTCTTAGGTATTTTCTTAATCTTGTGCTAAGGAATCTTAAGTCCTAAATTTCAAATGAAAAATGCATCTTAAACAAAATAAATCAATTTCAAAAATGTAAAGCCCAACTATAGGATAGTTTGAGATGTTTGCTAGGTTTCCTAGCATTGTGGGCATCTCCTACTTATCTTCCATTTTGGCTTCGATAATAACTCCCTCTTTTGATCAATCTCATTTGATCTTTCAAAAATAAACCAATCATTAATAGTCTTTTTCTATTAAAATCTTCAAAGACAATGATCATTTACCTTAATCGAGCATTTTCCTAAGGAATCCCTATTCCTTAGGATGTAATTAACTATGGGGGCTTGCCCCTATAGGGAACTTAACAAACTTGATTTAAAATAAATCTTGCTTTACTTTTCCATGTAAAGTAGGGGAAGAATCTATGGTACAAATGCAGACTCATCATCCTTAGGAGTCCTTACTAAGGTGATTAAGTCCATTAAAGGGCAGTGAGTTATGTCTAATGAGATAGTACACTATTCTTGATGATGTATTCGATCGCCTGAATAAGTACATCTATGGATCTGCGTGGCATCCTAAAAAGACAAATTTCTATAAGGGTCTTGTCCTCTTTCATTTCTCACCAACAGATTTGAAAGGTGACTCTGATCCCTTTATAGGAATTTCTCTCCACGGTGTCAGCGTACTTGAAGAAAGCATGTCGACTTATATCCTCTAAAAGTAGGGATGTCGGGGTGATGGGTGACATAATGAATCAAATCAACCTTAGGCTGACTATTGAGTGAATGTCGTTGGGGACTTAAATCAGCTCAAAGATAGTTAAAATTAATTAAATTTTAGTTATATTTGATGGATCCCATCAGTTTGTGATGGACTGCACTGAGTAGAGGCCTTGTCAGCCTTGATCTAACTTCATATTTACCAATCCAAAGGGAGTAGCTTCCCGGTCGAGGGGAGAACTATCCAGCTAAAGGTGTGGCCTTTCGGTGTGCAGCGGTTGTACTAGGAAGAAAGCATAGTAGACTTATATCCTCCAAAGTAGGGATGCTGGGGTGATCAGTTGGCGAGGTAATGGATTGAACCCAACCTTAGGCTGACTATTGAGTCTATGCACTAGGGACTTAAATCAGCTCAAAGATTGTCAAAATTAATTATAGTTTTAGTTATTTTTGATGGATCCCATCGATTTGCGATGGACTGCACTGAGTAGGGCCATGTCAGCCTTGATCTAACTTCAGATTTATCAATCTAAAGGGAGTAGCTTCTCAGCTAGGGGAGAACTATCCAACCAAAAGGGTGGCCTTTTGGTGTGCATCGGCTGTACTAGGAAGAAAGCGTAGTAGACTTAAACCCTCCAAAGTAAGGATCAACCGCTTGGGTGAACAGTTGGTGAGGCAACGGATTGAACCCAATCTTAGGCTGACTATTGAGTGAATTCCACTGGGGGACTTAAATCAGCTCAAAGATAGTCAAAATTAATTTCATTTTTAATTATATTTGATGGATCCCATCAGTTTACAATGGACTGCACTGAGTAGGGGCTATGTTAGCCTTGATCTAACTTCAAATTTACCAATCTAAAGAGAGTAGCTTCCGGTCGAGGGGAGAACTATCCAATAAAAGGGGTGGCCTTTCGGTGTGCAGCGATTATACTAGGAAGAAAGTGTAGTAGACTTATATCCTTCAAAGTAGGAATCAGTCGTTGGGGTAATCAGTTGGCAAGGCAACGGATTGAACCCAACCTTAGGCTAACTATTGAGTGAATGTTGATGTGGGATTTAAATCAGCTCAAAGATAGTTAAAATTAATTTCATTTTTAGTTATATTTGATGGATCCCATCAGTTTGCGATGGACTGCACTGAGTAGGGTCCATGTCAGCCTTGATTAACTTTAGATTTACCAATCCAAAGGGAAGCTTCCCAGAATTATCCAACTCTTGGGTCTGTACAATAAAATAAATAAATCATAGTAGACTTATGTCCTCCAAAGTAGGGATCAACTGCTGGGGTGATCAGTTGGCAAGGCAACGGATTGAACCCAACCTTAGGCTGACTATTGAGTGAATGTCATTGGGGGACTTAAATCAGCTCAAAGATAGTCAAAATTAATTTCATTTTTAGTTATATTTGATGGATCCCATTGATTTGTGATAGACTGCACTCAGTAAGGGCCATGTCAGCCTTGATCTAACTTTAAATTTGCCAATCTAAAGGGAGTAGCTTCCCAGACGAGGGGAGAACTATCCAACCAAAGGGGTGCCTTTCAATTTGTAATGGTTAATTTAGGGAAGAAAGCATGGGGACTCACATCTTTCCTGAATAAAAGACCACTGGGGTGACACATTAGCAAGGTAACATGTCAACCTGGCCTAGGGCTGCTCGTCAGTTTGTGACAGTCATGCTATAAAGAATGCATAGTAGACTTACATTTTCCAAAGAGAAATGACTGTCGGGGCAACCTATTTGTGGAAAAATAGATTGAAGTTGACCTAAGGGTGAATTTGGAGAGAGTGTTGACTCGAGAACTTATCTCAACTCAAGCATAGTCAGGCAATTCCTATAGAGTTTTGCTGACACTTCCATAAAGATAGGATGTCTGCTTGGGAAAGGGTCTGCTAGAGCTAGAATTCCTAATCCATAGGCGAATAAATTTGTTTATTTGTTTATCATGGACCCTATTGATTTGAGAGGGATCATATTGAGAAGGAGCTTATATCAGCCTAGAATAATCTCAGATTTACTAAACCAAAGGAGAATCTATGCATCTGCTGAACAAATTCTCCAACCACAGGGGTGGCTACTAGGAAAGGGGGACTGTGCAATCTAAGAGTAACTCGGGTAGTGTCTAAATGGTGTTGCAAAGGATGTGATCCAAGTAGAGTGCCTATAGGGGAGGGTCCACTAAGGGCTTTATCCAAAACCCTAGAGAAGATAATACCTATAAGTATTCAATGGCCAACTCAAGGAGAAAGCATGGGGACTCATATCTGCCAAGAGTGGTGTATACACTGAGTGAGTCATTGTCAGCATATAGAACATCAACCAACCTAAGGTGCCCATCAGTTTGTGACAATCAGCCTAGGAAGAAAGCATCAGGGACTCACATCCTTTTTTAGCAGAACTGATTTGAATAGTCTATCTTTGACTCAACAAGTGTTATCTGACCTAGGGCGACTGCTGAGTGAATGCCACTAGGGGACTTATATTAGCTCAAAAAGTAGTCAAGAGAAAAGGAGACATTAGGGGCCAGTAGTATCCTAGTCTCTAGATCTTTGCTTTCATCTTTGGATTGAAGTGCTCCACATAGACAATGTACCTCGAACATGATCTTACATGCTTCGTGTTTGTCTAAATAGTGTAACCATATTTGATCAAAAGATGAGCAGTACAAGGTGCCATCTATGAGAGCATAGGAGAGAGCTCTCTGCTTCATCTGATGGGCTTATGATTTCTCTTGAGGTAGTTTTCCTGTGTTCAAGTAATCTATGAATTATTGCCTCCAATCTAGCTCATCGTCTTTATTGGCAATGGCAACCTCCCCTTGAAGAGAGAATCTCTTGATGACTTCAACATTAATAAGGATAAGACTTCTCTATTTTGTACCCTTATTGGAATGGACTCATCTTTCGGACATGACAATTCCTTGGCAAGTTTGGCCAACGCATCTGCTATTGCATTGGCCAAAGCATCTACTACTGCATTCTCTCCTCAAGGAACCTTGTAGATGGTGACCTTAGGGATTTCGGCCAATAGCTTCATGGTGTACTCATGGTAGTGATGAAACTTAGGTTTTAGAACCATATAGGACCTAGCAATCTGGTTGATGACCAGCTGAGAATCGCTATAGATATTGATGCTCTTGACACACATTGTAATGGCTAATCTCCAGACCGACAATCAAAGCCTCATACTCAGCTTCGTTGTTGGTGCATGTATTGGAGAGACAATATAAGAATCTCATCACATCACGATCTAGAGTTAAAAAGATGATTCCTACCCCTGCCTTTCCTGGAAGAGTAGATCATGGTTCTTCTCCTTTATGAAAGGAAGCCGCACCATCAAAATACATCTCCCAATAGTGATTGTCAACCTCCCCTAAGTTCATGATTTATTCATCAGGGAGATCATCACTAAGTGGGGAATCAGTAGGAAGTGGGTGTGATGCTAAGAAATTCGCTAGTGTCTATCCTTTCACTGCACGAAGGGGTACGAATGTAATGTCGAACTACGATAAAATCATGGACCAATGCACCAACCATCATAATAGCGTCGGCCATATCATGAGATATTACAGTGGATTGATTCTTGAAATCAAGTTCACCTTATGAGAAAACATATAATGTCATAGCTTTTGGGATGTGAAAATGAGAGCTAGGCAATGTTTCTCAATAGGTGGGTTGTTTACTTCAGTAGGGATCAAACGATGGCTGAGATAGTAGAAATGATAAGTGGCTTGCTTGGGATAGGGCTACTAGAACTGGTGGCTTCACTAAATACTATTTGATATCATTAAAAGTATGCTGACACTTCTCATCCCACTTGAACTTAGCATCCTTTTTGATAAGTGCTGAAAATGGCTAGCATCTCCCCAATAGATTAGAAATAAAGCATCTAAGATATGCCAACAACCCTTGGAATGATCTGAGTCAAGTTAAACTTTTAGGGGGTGGCATTTCTAAGATAGCTTTGATCTTTTATGGGTCTATCTCTATTCTCCAATATTAGACAACAAACTCAAGAAATTTTTCTGAAGGTACTCCAAATGCACACTTCACGGGGTTCATTTTGAGGTTGTATTATCTTAACTGTTTGAAAATTACTCTCAAGTCAAAGAGATGGTCTTCCTTTTCTTTGCTTTTGACTACTAGATCATCAACTAGCATTCAACTTGATGATGAATGAGTTCATTGAAGATCTAAGTCATGGCCCCGCTGAAATGTAACCGATATTTTTAAGGCTGAAAGGCATGACCTTAAAATAATAGATTCTGATCAAGGTTTAAAAAATAGTGTTTCTTTCATCCTCAGGGGACATCTTAATTCGGTTGTAGCCAGATGACCCATCCATGAAGAAGAATACTACATGAGATGAGGTGATGTCTACCATTAATTCTATAGGAAGTGAAAATTCATCCTTAGGACATGCCTTATTTAAGTCCCTGAAATCGACGCATATGCAAATTTGGTCATTCTTTTTCTTAACTGTCCCAACACTGGCTAACCTAATAGGATATTTTTCTTCCCTGATGAAACCAGCATCGATCAGTTTCTTGACTTCAAAAATGACCTGTTGTTCAATTTCTAATCGCATGCATCTAGGAGTTTGCTTGATAGGGTTAGCATTAGGTCTATTGCTATTTTTGGACTGCTACATCGGGAGATAATCGGGCATCCCTTCATAGCTCCATGCAAAGCAATCCTCAAACTCAGTAAATAGCCTCATTAAGTCATTGGTTTCTTCTTCGTTTAGCAGAGAACTGATATATGTAGGGCGTGGATCTTCATTGGTCCCGAGGTTGATTTCTTTAAGCTTGTCAATGGTTGAATGAATTTAATTTTTAAATTATGGAGGTGCATATTTAATTTGAAAATCATCAAGATCATCTGAAGTTTCTAAACACACTTCCTCATAAGACTTAGTGTGGTTTAGAAAGAATCTATCAAACTCTAGATGATTGGTGATAACTAAACAATAATTATCATCATCGACTGGACCCACTATATTGAATCCTAGTCCTGGTCTAGATTGTGTATCTATGCCTTTGTTATTTCATAGCTTCTCAAAATACTCTTATCTATGCCTGGACCATGTGTAAGGAATCAAATCTTTCTTTGCAAGGTTATGAACACAAGGCGAGTACCAATCAAAAGGTAATTCCATGAAATCTTTATATGAATTATCCTTAAGTTCTGCATCTACTTCTGGACTTGAGGATGATGATCCCAATAGGAATCTCTTCAGCTTAACATCCATGGAAGACCTAGGAGCCTCCTTAATTACTAAACCTTTAACTTTTTGAGAAGAAAGTGAGGTTAGAGCTAAAGTTCCTAACTGCTGCATAATAGTTTTACATAAACTTGATTCGAATATATTCATGCTTTGCTTGGAGGCCTGGTCTTCATCACTGTCTAGCTCAAGTGTCACCTCTAATGAAACCCACTGAGAGGGGTTGGCTGGTGTGCTAATCACATGAGACTCATCCTCTGAGCTGGATTCTAAGTCTATGTGAATAGTAGGGGTACTCCTATGAACTAGAACATAGCCCCTATTGGCTGACTGCCATCTAGGGGGTCTTCCACCTCTATAACTGCCTCTGTATCTGCATCTCCCTCTACCTGGTGGAGGTTGAGTCATCCTACCCATATGTTCAAATGGTGGAATGAACTATGGGTGGAATGTAACATGTAGCTATATCTCTTCCTTGGTGTCCCTTTCTCGCTCATTTGTACTTTTCTTCTTCTTTTCTTTTTTCTTTTTCTTTTCTTTTTCTTTTCTCCTTTTTCTTTTTCTTTTGTATTTGAGTTTTGGCCAAATTTGTGAGAATGGGTGTTTTGATTTTGAGGAAGATAGTAGATCGCATCTTCATATATTTTGACCTCTCTAATCGAAAATGGCTTTTCATCTCCATTGACAGAGTATTCGATTCCATCTCTTCAAAACTTGATGCACTGATGAAGGGAGGATAGAATCATCTTGTTTTGTTATATCCAAGGCCTACCGAGCAAAGCAGTGAATGATGTATTCGAATCAATTATATAGAACTTGGCTTTAGTCTTCTAGTCACCTATTTCTAAAGGTAACAATATGGAGCCTAAAGCCCTCTCATCCTGTTCATTGAATCTGCAACATCATTTGATCTCTGTGGAGCTTAAAGATGTCAATCCTCAAATAGGCAAGGGTCTTTAGACTAATAATATTCACCGATGCACCTGGATCAACTAAAATCCTAGAAAGTCTGAATCTGCCCATATCCACTGATGTAGAGGGGATGGTTGTGCTCCATGTCCCCTAGAAAAAGGTCTTCATCGGTGAATGTGACTCCTTGAGCTTCTCTTGAATAATGTCTCTCCTCTCCAATAAAGTTAGCTGAGCTAAGCATATCTCTAGATCAAGAAGAGCCTTGATTAATGATTCCCTCATTTCTTTGGATAAGACAAAAGCATCATATATGCTTAGTTTAGCTGGCAACTTTCTTAGGTGAGTGAAGATATTTTAATCAACTCTGGGCTAATCCTCCACAAGCATATCCATGGGTGAAGCATCCTATGGAGAGGCTTCTTGCTCACTAGAACCAATGACTTATTTTCCCTTATCTTGAGGTGCTACCCTAGGAGGTAGAACCTTGCCACTATAGAGGTTAACTTGATGATCTCTTGTGGTGGGTTAGTGCAAGATTCTACATGCTCATCAGGCATACCTACAGCTTCTCCTATAGGACCCTCAAAATTAGATGATTCTAAGTCTATCTCAAGAGGTGAACCCGTAGTATTCAGAAAAAGAAAGTCCATTTCTGAATCAGAAAGAGGATGATCGAAGTTGTTATAATTATTTAGACTTGAAGAGTTTTCTAAAAGAGTAGAGTTAGACAACCCATCATAAGTGACATAAATGTAACTCAAACTAGCTTTATTCCTCAATTTCTTGGATTTAAAAGGAGGTACATAGTAGAAATCTAGTAAAGTAAGTGGGGTGAGGGATTTGATGCCCTCATCTACCGATATAAGATGTCTACTAGAGGCTGCCGATGGTGGAATGGAGGCTGAGCATTGGTGGTTGTGCTACTTGGCTATCCGGGCAAGTATGGAGTCTTGAGCTCCCACTTTCCCAAGTTATCTTTGGCAACTTGAACCTTCCTTGATGTTGGAGGTTTGAGCTACCTCAGCACCAAGAGGAAAGTTTCTTGATTTTTGAAATAATCTTTTTAGAGGTTTGGGATAAGAGATATCCCAACCTTCTTTATTTTAGAGATCACATGTATCCCCAAGGATTACCCTAACAGAACTAGATTTTTGTTCCACTAGAGATTCTTTAGGGATAACTATAGTGCCTGACTTGTAGCAATGCTCAAGCCAGTCCTTAAATGTAAAGCAATCCTCCAAAACATGGCCCAACTGTGATGGTAGTGGCAAAAGTTAGGATCATTACTCCTGCCCACTTCCTCTGGCTTTTTAGGCTCTGGTAGTTGAAAATAAGGTTTTTGTAAGGGGTTCTCCCTCTTAAATAAATAAGGTTTGTTTAGTTTATCCAAAAGAGTGTGTGGATAATAGCTACTTGAGGGGTGGGTATGTGTACCCTATGAGTAAGATGAGGAGGGAGGAGAAGGCATGGAAGGCTTTGTGGTGGTCGATAGGATGGCCTAGGTGGTGGTAAAGGAGATGGAAGTGATAACTGTGGAGCACGAGGTCTCTCATACTGATCTTTGGCTGGTTGCTTCCCCTTATCCAATGCTGCTACTGCCCCTAGCTTCTTTTCATAGGTTTTCTACTACTTTGGCTTTGATGACTGATCTTGAAAAGGTAATTATTTTGCCTCTCTTTGTAGACTAGCCATCTTGTTGATTAGCTTCTCAAATATCTTGATGGTGAAATCTTTGAGCATGAAGGCAACTGGGCCATGAATATTCTTTAGTAGAATTTCAATGGCATGCGGTTCAAACAGCTACGGTTCACATTTCATACTCAAATTGCACCATCGAAGAATATAATCAATGAGGGACTCATCGGGGTGTTGTTGTACTACAACGAGATTGCCCACTATTATCTTTTGCTGAGCTCCAACAAACCTCTTAATAAAGAGTTGCTCCAACTCAACAAAAGTCTTCATTGAATTATTGGGGAGTTTAGCATACTAATGAAAGCCTATGCCTACTAAACTGTTGATAAAAAGATGAAATAATATTGCATCACCCACATTGTGCAATTCAAGTGCATTATCTTTGGCGTGGGTTCCTGCTACCATCAAAACTCTTGAAAGATGGAGGCACAAAACCCTTAGGATATTGGATAGCATCAAATTTCTCTAGGTAGGGTCTACCCTTTGGAATAGATGAACCACCTTGGGCTTGCGCCAGCGCTTCTCTCACTTATTGTTCAACCATGAGTTTAATATATTTTTCTTGTACGAAGGTGATGTCCACTACCTTCATTTACAAACTAGTGTTGCCCTGCTCTATTAGAGGTGAACTCTTAGGTTGATCCAAGACATGCAGTAACTCAGGCTGACGAGTCTCCACAATAGTAGGATGTGCTGTTGGGGCTTAATTATGAAGTGCTAGAACTAGCGCTAGGCCTCTTTCCCATTTTGTCAATCTATTCATCCTTATGTTTAAGTTGTTGAAGGAGCTGTTGGGTTGAATAGGCAGTATCATCCTGCTCGGTCACAACACCTTCCAAACTCTAGTGATCCCGAAGGAGGGAAGCCCTGGTGTCAACCATATGCACCTCTGCTGAGTCTTCCAATAACTCATCTTCATTGGGATCAAAGCTAACCTTCTCTTCCTCTAGTTTAGACCAATCACACCTTAGGATTTCCTTCTTCTTAATAAGATATTGTGCTACGATATCATCTAGGGAGCGGTCCACCTGTGTAGGAACAAATGCTCGTGGCTGATCGGTGGTGGGATCATGCTCATGAGCAGATACATCGACCTCCCTCTTGAATAATCTTGTGAGGGCTATGCTTGAGGATACATGGTCATGGTTATCAACTGCCATGGGTGGAGTGCTGCTCCTAGGAGGATCTATCACCATAAGGGCAACTGAACTGTCTCCTTCTTCCTCTACTGTTTCCACATCCATGTTCTACTGAGGTGGCGGTGGTGATGGAATGACTATGATGCTATGAGGTCACCACTCCTTCTTCACCACAACTGAAGTAGGAGGTTGAGCAGGAGAGCTCAGCCTCCCCTCAGTCGGTAGTATAGATGAAATGGGATCTCTTGGCCATAGCTGGATCACCACTGAGGCTTTCTTTTCCCTTGATGCTGCCTTCTTGGCTTTAGATGAAATTATAGAAGATGGGACTTGCACGGGTGATGGCGGACGTGGAGTGGAATAGTGTGGAAAAGACAACATCGACTCTCTATGCGGGGCTCCCCTCACGTGATGGGTAGTAGTCAATAGAATACTCGTGTGATTGGGTAACCGATCAAGTAAATCTATAAGGCGGTGACTATCTACCTTTTCTCTCTCTACTAGTAACATGCATTGATACACGGGCCTCCCTAGCCCTCTCCTACTGGATATGCTTTCCACTACAGGATGATTGATCATAAATCAGGCAGGGCATCGACCCTCCATAAGCCACCAACTTGGTGTAAAATATTTTGAGTGCAGATGACCTCTTCCTATCTCTGGTAGGTGCCCCATATTGAACTATAGGTGTAGGTGACACTATAAACCTCCTAACATCTTCCTCTCCATTAGATCCAGAAAGAGGATAGAAGTTGTTATATATGATTAGAGGAGAAACTACCCTAGGTGACTCCTCTACTGCATCCTGAGAGATTGCCTTCATCTTCTTGGCTACGTGCACATGATGCCACTTGATCTTGCGGCATCTATTGTGGCATTGAGTTCTGGGTGGAGCAGCACGGGAACTATATCCCATCTCAAAGGTAGGGGAGACTATCCCTGAAGACAGGGTAGCCTTCCCCTTGGAGGAAGCCAATGAGTGTGTACTAGCCTATATTGGGGGATTAATGGGAACAACTGAACATACTGGCACTAGAGCTATGGCTGCTGTGAGAACCTCCACTATCTTCCTCTTCAGTGAGAGAAATTCAGAGTCTGAAGCCATCTTAATATGGATGACTGGCTTCAGCCCAGTCATCACATTCCTATTGATAGTGGTGAGGGTTACCCCTTCACAAGTGATCCTGCCCCCCCTCGAATCCCCGGCCAAAGTGTATCAGATAGGCAAAATTAGTTTGTGGGAGGCTAGCTCGATCCAAGGCCAAATCCATCCCAAAGGGGAAAGTGAACACATATTTTCGAGCATCCATTTGCACTAAACTGAACTTCAAAAAAACTAACTAAAACTAAGTTGAAATTCTATAATTTTTGAAAACAAACTTAAATCAAATTTTTGTCTTACTTTATTTTAGAATTTGAACCCACACTCAACAATTTGAATATGTTAAGTGCGGCTTTTTGAATTTAGGAGAGAGATTTTGAATTTAGAATTGGATAAGATATTTTTGAATTTAGAATCTGTTTTCAATAAATTTGTGTATGTTGAAAATGGGTTCAAATATTTTGAAGAGCTTTTTGATGCTTCCATTGATTCATTTTTGACTTTGTGTTTGGGGACCCTTTATTTAACAAATTTGAGTTTGTTAAATAGAGGGTGAATTGAATTTGATTGGGATTACCCATTTAGCAAATTTGGGTATGCTAAATGAGTTATTTGAAAATAATTTTCTTCTTTTGTTTGTTTTATTATGATGTGAATCATGTGTGAATTTGGATATGGAATCTTTACTTAGCAAATTTGTGTATGCTAAATAAAGTCCAAATGTATTTGATTCTTTGTTTTTGATTTTTGAAAATGAGGTCTTTACTTAGCAAATTTGGGTATGCTAAATAAAGGCCAAATGTGTTTGATTTATTGATTTTTGAAAAATGAAACCTTTACTTAGCAAATTTTGGTATGCTAAATAAAGAATCCAAATGTGTTTAATTTTTGTGATTTTAAAAAAAGGATCTTTACTTAGCAAATTTGGGTATGCTAAATAAAGAATCCAAATGTGTTTTATTTTTGTGATGAACCCAAATGTGTTTTTGGTTTTGATGTTTTAATTTTTCAAAATGAGAACTTTACTTAGCAAATTTGTGTATGCTAAAAGGTTCAAATGTGTTTGATTTTGAAAAGAGGGATCTTTACTTAGCAAATTTGGGAATGCTAAATAAAGTCCAAATGTGTTTGATTTTTGTTGTTTTGATTTTATTTTTTTATTTTTTTTATTTTTTATTTTTTTGAAAATGAGAACTTTATATAGAAAATTTGTGTATGCTAAATAAGGTTCAAATGTGTTTGATTTTGATGTTTTGATTTTGAAAAGGGGGATCTTTACTTAGCAAATTTAGGTATGCTAAATAAAGTCCAAATATGTTTTGAAAAATGAAACTCTCATTTGACAAATTTGGGTATGTCAAATGGGAGTAAATCATGTTTTATTTTTCAATGATGAAATTCTTGGGTGTAATTATTACTTCTTCTTTTTGAAAAGGAATTCCAACTTAACACATGGGGAATGTGTTGAGTGGAATTTCAAATAGTGTGATTTTGTTTTGGAAATAAAACCTCCATTCAACAAATTTGGATATATTGAATGAAGAGGTATATCTTCAAATTTGTAATTTTTTTTGAAGGAAGAAACTCCAACTTCAACATATGTGAGATATATTGAAATGGAATTTCAATTTTATGATATGATTCTATTTGAAAATGAAATCTTCATTTAATAATTTTGGGTATATTGAATGAGGATGTTCACTTTCAAATATGTGCTTTTTGAAAGATGATTTTGATTTAATTTGGAAATGAAATCTTCAATCAATAAATTTGAGTATATTGGATGAAGATATTCATTTTTAAATATGTGCTTTTTGAAAGATGATTTTAATTTTATTTCGAAATGAAATCTTCATTCAATAAATTTGGGTATATTGAATGAGGATGATCATTTTTAAATATGTGCTTTTTGAAAGATTCTTTTAATTTTGTTTGAAAATGAAATCTTCATTCAATAAATTTGTGTATATTAAATGAGGTTGTTCATTTGTGCTTTTTTAAAAGATGATTTTAATTTTGTTTAGAAATGAAATCTTCATTCAATAATTTAGGGTATATTGAATGAGGATGTTCATTTGTGATTTTTGAAAGATGATATTAGCTTTGATTTTTGAAAAGATCCTACATGTAACAATCTTGAAGATTGTTAGATGAGGTTGGGTCATGAAAATTGTTGTGTAAGTATTGAACTTTTTGGAAACTACTTTTGAAAAGTGAGATTGTTATGAAGGATTTATTATTATTTTTATTTGTAGAATGGACCTTACCTTACTATAGAAATGGTAAGGGAAGTTCAACAAAATTTAGTATTTCTTTTGTTTAAATATTATTTTCACCTATTGGGGGACCCAACAGGGGTTTTAAAACCTACACGGAGTGAGATCTTAAAATCTAAAGGATGTTGGCTAGCTTAGCTTAAGAACGAAATGAGCTAAGTGC
This sequence comes from Cymbidium sinense, assembly GCA_021442155.1. Lineage (NCBI taxonomy): Eukaryota > Viridiplantae > Streptophyta > Magnoliopsida > Asparagales > Orchidaceae > Cymbidium > Cymbidium sinense. Next base: position 84,963,384 of record CM038217.1, on the reverse strand, counting down.
TAACGGAAAAGAATGATAGTCTTGGACTCATATGAGATACAAATCCACTATCGATACTTTGAGATAATGATCATTTACCAAAGATGGAGAGAGGAACCATCCCCAGCGGAGTTGCCAGAAAAATCTGTGGTGTTTATTTCTAAAAACTTGGGAATTTGAAAAATAAAATATGACACCACATAGTGAGATGTACTCATTAGGTGATTATGTGACATTGAGAAATGATGTACTATCTCGAGAGAAACCATCCTACAATGGACCTAATCACCTAATAAGGACTCCTAAGGATAATGAGTCTTGAATGTACGAGATCTTTCCCCTACATGAAAAGTAAAGTAGGGTTTATTTTAAATCGGGTTCGTTAAGTTTCCTATGGAGGCAAGCCCCCATAGTTAATTGCATCTTAAGGAATGAGATTCCTTAAGAATACTCTTGATTAAGGTAAATGATCATTGTTTCCAAAGATCTCAAATATAGGACTATCAACAAATTGGTTATTTTTTGTAAAATCAAGTGGGATTGATCAAAAGAAGGGAGTTATTATCAAAACCAAAAAGAGATGGGTAGGGGATGCTTATGATACTAAGAAATATTGTAAGCTTCCCAAACTATCATATGGTTGGGCTTTATATTTTTAAATTTTGAGAAGAATTATATGTTTGAATTGAATTTTAATTAGAAATCTAGGGCTTACAATTCCACAACACAAAATTATGGAAATGCTTAAGACGTGAGGATTTATGCTTATAGCCCGCAAAGGGAAACAATAACCTCAGATCCTAAATCTAGGGAGCTTTGGCGAGGGCCAAGGCAAGACTTAAATCTAAGATGAAAATGGGTATATGATTTACCTCCATAAGAGATGATAAATGACCCGACTGTTGGGCTTACAACCGCCTGGGGGTGGCCAACTAACTCCTCCTACAATTTTAAATACATGTAGGCAAGTCTTATGCTTTGCAAGATAGCTATGTTGTTGTTTGTTTAGAAAGGAGACTAAGTCCTTAAACACACTCCTTAAGAGACTAGATCATGAAGGGCATGAATAAATGACTTAATCTAATGTAATTTTTTAAAGTTTTATTTTCATTTTTGGACATTTTTATTTGACACAGGCTATGGGATTTCATATGCTTAATGCATGAGAAATTGGTTATTGGCCAAAATCAAAAAAAGGAGGTGTGTTTCCACCATGGCTCTTAAAGATCAAGCCATTTTCTCTAGCAAAGGTGGAAGCCCTCCATTAGGAAGAGTGAAGCAATATATTTTTATGCATGATGTGAGACATACAACATCCAGCTAAGGGGTTGCTAAATCTTTTATTATCTTGATTTATGTCCTATGCTTTTTAGGTGAGGTTATGAGTTATTTAATTTAATTTTGAGTTGATTAATTGGATAAAAAATTTATTTTTTCTTAAGAGTCTAATCACATCCAGGCCATTCAACAACCATCAAGCAATTAAGAAACTAGGAAAATTATGGAATTTCTAATGCACATGCTAAACAAACATCAAAAAAATTTATAAAGCTAGCATAAAAGAATAAGAGGCTAATGTGGTCGGGTACCACCGTACAACCCGAAAAGAAATTTGGGTAGCCGAGCTCTACCCTTATACAACCCGGATTACAAATGAATAATTACAATAAACAAGGAATTCATGTTATGGGGTCTTCATTCTTCATTTCTTTATTTCTTCCCTTCTTCATTTATTTCTTTCTTCATTTCTTTCTTTCTTCATCTTGATTTGGGATGTAGTTTGCTCCAAGGCTTCACATGGTACATAAGACATGATCTTATGCCCAATTTTCATCTGAATTCCCCATAACATTCATTCCAAATCTTAAATGCAAAATTACATCAAATGGGAAAGATAAATCTAACTAAACCTATAAAACAGAGATTAGCTAAACATACCACACAACCTAAGCAGTTATATGAATAATTTGGACTTAGCACCCCACACATGGGTAACCAAGTCCACCTATCCTAATTTGGGTTATGCTTAGGGGTATAAGCAACATGCACAGCAAAAGCATTTATATTTTTATTACAGTGCCCCTTAAGCACAACCCCTTGCAGAAAACATGATTAGGCTAAGATCGCCCTATCATCCAGCCTATGCACATGCACCTTAACATCCAGTCTAAAAATATTACATCACAAAACAAAATCAGGCATCAAACCATGCACCGCCTAAACATAGAGCTAGAAATGGTGACTTAGCTTAATGTGTGTGCCATTTAAGGCTTGTGTTGCATGTCTTAGCTAGGCTTTAAGGTTGAGATTTTCTAAGTATGAAGGATTAAACTTAGAGGGTGGTTTTATTTTAAGTGATTTAGTCAATTTGTCAATTTTATTTGATAATGTTATTTGGTTTGAATGAACCTACATTTAGTTACTAAATATTGCAAAGAGAAGAAAGAGAAGAGAACTTCTCTTTCGTCCCTCCTTAATTAATTTCTAAGGTAGCTTCATTAATGATTTTTCTTTAGTGAATATTTTATTATGTGTTTTAATAAATACTAAGTTTAGATTTTCTCTAAATAGCCCTATTCAATAATAAAGACATCTTAAGATTAATTAAGGTGGATTACTACCACATAACACACAATAATTTATTTCTTTCCACCATGTATGCCATGCATATGAATGAACTTAAGCATAGCTATACATGTAATGCAAATTTTAACACACTTTGATGATGAATGCTAAGAGATATGATTTGAAAATTTGGATGTTCCATTGATGCATGTTTTTATTATGTAAAATAAGGGAAATTTTCCATCCTTTAACATAATGAACATTCACATGTATAAAAGACATAAGTGAGTACATCGCCATGATTTTCTACACCAAGGGTGTAAGGTACAAGACCTACTTAGGGCTACTTAAAGCCTCATAACCCTGGGATGTCTGACTAATATACTACTTTTCTTAAATACATGTAGATGTACAAAAGGAAATAAATGAATGAAAAATCATGCAAAAGATTTTTATTTATTTGATTTGGTTGTATAATTTACATGTGTAAATGTGAGGATCCTTCTTAAGTCATAACATAGAAATGCTTCGGAATAGATTTAAGCAAGTGTTATGTTCTTTTCAAATGAACTATACACTTTGCAAATCCTATTCAAATCCATGTTAAGAGAAGAGAAGAAGATAACATAAAACACATCTTATGCTATAATCACATGCTAGCTTATAAGTATTTATAAGTAGAATCACTTCATTCATAATCTTTGATTTATAGGTTTTGAAAATATTTTTTGATTTAATAGTGATAATAGCCACTCATATTCTTACTTTAGTCAAAACATGAAATTTGACATAAAAGAAAATATTTTATTTAATTGATTTTTCAAAAGATATGAATGCATGATTTCATATGGCAAACAACATTTAGCATGCTTGGATAGAAATAAAGTGATGTAAGCATATGACTTTATTCATCCTAATTAATTCCTAAAGACAATCCTATAAAATAAGATCATTTAAACTGAATCAAAATTCTTTAAGGAGATTTATTTTTTATTTTTGAATTTGATTTGACTTAGGAAATGTGAAAAGAGTTTGCTGATCCTAACCCATTTCCCCCATGTGTGAATTGATTTAATTTAATTTTAGAATAATTAGGGTAATTTTATATTTTATTTAGGTTAAGGTGTAAATTAAATTTATTAATTACCCCTTACCTACACCACTTTAACATAATTAAGAAAATAATTATGATCCAACATATGATATGCAACCACATGAAATTTAAATCAGTAATGCACCTAAGAAATAAAGGGGTCTAATGCAATTGGCTCAAAATTATTGATTAATTAAGCTAAATGGTTTAATTAAGAATGCAATTGGCTCACAATTATTGATTAATTAAGTTAAAGGGTTTAATTAAGTACTTTCATAACCATCCTACACATGTAGTTTGATTATAATTTCCTTTGATGTTACTTAGGTTATTGAACACCTAAGAATCTACCCAAGAATTTAAGTGATTAAGTTCTGGAACAGTTTGGTTTTGAGTTTAGTTAAGTAAGCCATTTAATGAAGTGATTAAATCATTAATCAATTTGCAAATTAATTAAGTCTTTATTCAAATGAAATAAACTTAAGGGAAAGGATTGGAAAAAGAAATGCTAATCTCATTCCCTAAGTCAATTCACTATTTCATGATGATTAATAAACTTAATTAACAAATTTATCATTATTTAATAGGTTAATTAATCATTTATTTAATTAAGAGAGGGATTATGGATGAAATAAGCAATTCCCTTAATTAATCCAATAATATATTCCAAGAAAATCATGGGAGGAAGAGGTCATCCACTAATTAACCTAGGAAGTTTGGAATTACTTGTTGAAGTAACTAAGGAGGTATTAGCCTAATTAGTTTTCTAATAAAACCCAAATTGAGTGAAAGACACTATTCCACAGTTTAGGCTTAAATCAGAGGGAGATCAAATGTGATTAAATCAATCGTCCATTCCAATCACAAAGAACAGACGTTGTGTGATCTGTCTCCTCTCAAGCGATGAGATACGGATGTCATCCATCGATTGTCGCACGATCAAAGCTCACCCAAGCTCAGATGGAGTTCAAACTCACCCCACACCTTCAAAGGAGCACATGCAATGAATCCAATGGCTAGGATCTAATGAGATTACAATTCCCTTCACAAAGGACCAAGCAAAAAATTCTTATGGCTACGGTTTTGAATAGTACCTCATCGGAGGCTATCACTGGTGCTTCCAATGGAAGAGGTAGCTTCATTTAGTAGAGATGAAGCCCTGTTGAAGGTATCAAGCTTTGATTTGAAGTGGATGGCTCAGTTGACCAAGCTCCCCTTCAATGACAATCGGCTTTGATCAAAGTCCTCCTTCCCATGGTTAGGTGGCTTGGGAAACAACTTGAGTGAGTTGGATGAGGTGCCTTGATGGTGCTTGCAAGTTTAATTTGGGTTTAGTGGAGAATTGGATGAGTTGGAGTTGATTTGGATCTCCCCTATTTCTGCTTTGAAGAAAATTGAGAAGGGGAAAATGGAGGGGTATTCGGGAATGCTTGCCAAGGCTTAGAGAAGCTTGCTTTTGATTCCTAGAGCTCAATCGAATACAATGTGTCTAGTTTGAGTGGGCATGAGGGGGAGTATATCTCCCCCTCCTTGGATTGGACGATTGAGACTAGCTTTGCCATTTTTGATCAATTGATGAGATTGATTGATCAGTTTAGGTTGTTAGGCACTCCATGTGATTCATTTTAGACAAAAGAGTGGAGGAGAGGGAGTGCCCATGTGCTAGGTGAGTGTATGGGGTGATCTAAGTGGTAATTCCCATTAGAGGGGTTAGTTTGGCCTTGGGTTGGGTCATGGCTGACCCAAACCCATTGAGTCATGTTCACCACCCTCCTTAGTGTCAATATGGACCATTAGGAGGATGCCAAGTGGCCTTGAGAAAGAACATAACCAAATTCCAAGTGAATTTGGTCATAGGATGCCCTTTGACCTAGGGGTAAAGTGCTCATTTGGCCTTGATTTTGATTTGGGCACGTTTTAGATGATTCAAATTGGGTTGGGACAAATCTCAAGTGATTTGGAGTTCATTTAGTTTGAATTAGTTCAATTTGAATTGGTTCAATTTGACCCATTTAGGTCAAGTTGGGTCAATTTGGGTTAGGTTGACCAATTGGTCAAATTGGGTCAAACCATGGGTTAGGTCAAGTTTAAATGATCATTTGGAGCCTATGGGTATCATTGGTTTGGTTTAATTTGCTTTATATTTGGTTTTGGTTCATTTAGATTCATTTAGGTCAAATGGGTCAAGTTGACTAATTTGACCCATTTGACCCAATGGGATTAGGTCATGGGTTGGTTTAGGCTTGGTTGATCATTTGAAATGTATTGCAAGCTTTGGTTTCAATCAATTTTAGTTTGGTTTAATTTCAAGTTGATTTGACCTTTTAGGTCAAGTTGGGTTCATGGTCAATTGGGCTAGGTTGGGTCTGGTTGGCTAATTGAAGCTTTGGTCAAGTTAAACAAGTGATTTAGAATGAATTTGACCCATTGGTTGCAATCAATTTGGCTTAGCTCTAGATTTGACCCATTTTGACTTTTTAGGTCAAGTTGGGTCAAGTGGCCAAATAGGCTTGGTTTGGCTCAATTGATGTCTTGGTCAAGTTCAATCATTGATTATGGATTGGTTTAGATCAATGACTTCAATCAATTTTTCATATGGTGGATTTTGGCTAATTTAAGTTTCATTTGGGTTAAATGTTGACTTGGTCAAAGGCTAGGTTTGACTTGGTTTGACCCAATTTGAGTGATTGATCATCTTAGGATGATTGTTGCTCACAATGTGAGGCTTAGATGGGCTTAGTTCAATCCAATTTATGTTGGATTAGAATTTGGCTCAAAAAGGTCCTTTAAGTCACTTTGGATCAAGTGAGCCTAAGTGGGTCAATTGGCTTGATCAAGGCTTGATCCAAGTTTGGTTGAACTCACATATGGACTTATGATTGAAATATAAATCCAATTGCAAGTGATTTGGAATTAAATGGGTTTTGATTCATTTGACGATTTCATGTCAAAAGGGTGAACATGGGTTTGATTTGGGTTAGTTTCATTTTGGTTTGATGATTGAAGTTTATGTTTAAATTTTGGGCATGTGATTGAAGGAATGATTTTTTGAAGAGAAAATCCAAAGTTTTGGATTGATTAGAGAATGATTTGGTTAAGTTCAAGAATTTGACTTGAAAGGGTATAGGTTGGATTTAAGTTGGATTTGGACTTGAGTTTTGAGTTTAGTTTTGGTTATTTGAATTTATGCTTCATTTATATTTATGAATATAAATGAGAATATAAATGGGTTACGAGAAAATCTTTTGAGTTCGGAGTGATTTGGATTTGATTTGGTCTAAAATCATAAGATGAAATCAAAAGGGCTTAGGAAAGGTTTTGGATTTCGAATTGATTATGGGCTTCAATTATTTGAAACTGATTCATGATTTATATTTTGGAATTGATTTATGATTTAATAAAATGAGTTGAGTTGGAATTGATTCAAGATTTGATTTGAGCTAAGTCCATAAGATGAAATCAAAGGGCTTGGAAAAGATTTTGGATTTGGAATTGATCATGGGTTTCAATCATTTGGAATTGATTCATGATTTGAGTTTTGGAATTGATTTATGATTTGAGAAAACCAATTAACTTAGAATTGACTTAATATTTGAGTTAATCAATTGAGTTAGAATTGATTTAAGATTTGAGTTTGAAGTTGATTCATGATTTGAGAAAATCAATTGAGTTGGAATTGATTTAAGATTTGAGTTTGAAGTTGATTCATGATTTGAGAAAATCAATTGAGTTGGAATTGATTTAAGATTTGAGTTTGATGTATGGTTTGAAAGAAGGAAGCAAGGATTGGGTTCAAGCTATAGGGTAGGCAAGTCCTCTTAAACCTCTAAGGCATAACCTATTCTTATGGCTAACTCTTCTAAGCCTCTAGGGTTAGGTTAAGTGTTCACCTAATCACTAGAAGTATCTTAAGACTAAGGAACTCTTAGTGACTAGAGGAGTCCTATGTCTAAAATAAACAAGTTGAAAGCTCACTCCAAAAGTGAGGTCAACAAGCGTGTAGGCTTACATCCTCTTGAACAAAGTCATGATGAGGTAGCTTACCGGCTGCACAGTAAGGCCTACCAAACTAACAAGGTGCTCGTCAATATGCAACAATCAAATCAGGAAAGAAAGCATAGCAGACTTACATCTTCTTGAACAAAGGACCACTAGGGTGACACACTAAAAGGTGGCATGTCAGGCCGACCTAGAGCAGTTAATGAGTGAGTGTCGCAGGGGGCTTGCTCCCACATCAAAATAGCCCGAGATAAAATATATGTGTTTGTGTGTTTGTCATATATACCCAACCAATTTAGTTCATGATGGCTAGTATAAGAAAAAGGTGTAGTAGACTTACATCCTCTTAAATGGAGCCAACATAAGGGTAGCTTACCAGCATAGTAAGGCCTACCATGCTAACAAGGCACTCATCGGTGTGCAATGATCAAGTCTGGATGGAAAGCATAGCAGACCTACATCCTCTTGAATAAGGGACCATTAAGGTTACGCACTAGCAGGGTAACACATCGGTCTGACCTAGAGCAGTTAATGAGTGAGTGCCACAGGGGGTGTTATCCCACATCAAAGTAGCCTACGACATAAAATATGCATGTGTGTTTATGTTATGAAAGAAGGAATAGGACCGCTTTGGTTCTCTTACACCTACCCTAAACATATCATGGTGGATTCGCAAGCAAAGATATTTCTAACCAACTATGAAGAGGTGGAATTTGAGATGAAGAGAAATTTTATTGATAATTATTTTCAAACAAGATTTATGGATAATATTTCTTTAGGTAGAGCCCGTTGATTGGAAGCATAGGGCACACTCATTTATAATTTATAAGTTGATAAGATCCTCCTTGGTAGGCCTTTTATATAGCAAAAGGGCCTTCCCAAGTGGGTTCAAACTTGCATCCCATCTTTCAATGGGCAACAATTGGTCTCCTTAGAACTAAAATAAGCTCTCCTACTTGAAACGCTCTAGGATGGACCAACTTGTTATGAGCTTGAATCATTGTGGCTTTATACAACTCGAGGTCCTGACATGCCTGGAGGCGTCTCTCCTCCAAACCTTCAAGCTCTTCTAACTGCAACTTGGCATTATACTTCATTATAATTTTACTACCCACAGCTATCCTTAATGATGGGAGTTAGACTTCTAATGGTAGAACTGCTTCAGACCCATACACTAAGAAGAAAGGGGTAGATTGAGTTGGAGCATTGTATATGGTACAGTAAGCCCAAAAGGCTTCAACTAACTGCTCATGCCATTGTCGCTTATTATCGTCGAGTGTCTTCTTTAATATCTGGATAAGAGCTTTGTTGAAGGCTTCTGCTAAGCCATTTACCCTCGAATAATAGATGGTAGAATATCTCCAATCTATGTTGTGTCTCTGGGAAAAGCTGTTGATTTTAGTGCTCTTGAATGTAGTACCATTATTGAATATAATTTGTCGAGGCACCTCGAACCTATATACGATATGGTTCCTAAAAAATTGGAGCACATGCTTAGTTGTGACCTCTCTGAGTGGGATTGACTCCACCACTTGAAAAAAATCGATGGCAGCTAGAATGAACCGATGACCCTTGGAAGAAGGAGGAATGATCAGACCCACTATATCAATACCCCAACACTCAAACAGCCATGAGGCCAATGTTGGATGTAGAATGTTGGGTGGTTGGTGTAGGACCACACCGTGCACCTAACATTGGTGGCATCTCCTAACTACATCCATGTAATCTATAATCATCGAAGGTCAGTAGTATCCTAGTCTCTTGATCTTGGCTTTCATCTTCAGACTGAATTGATGAGCTTTGCATAATCCTAAGTGTACCTCAGTGATGATCTTATGGGCTTCATGTTTTTCTAAGCAACGTAACCACATATGATAGAAGGACCGCCGGTACAAGGTGCCATCCATGAGAGCGTAGGAAAGGGCTCTCTGCTTCACCTGATGGACTAATGACTTCTCTTAAGGTAGTGTGCCTATATTTAAGTAATCCATGAATGGTTGCCTCCAATCAGACTGCTTATCCTTTTTGGCAATGGCAACCTCCCCTTCAAGAGAGAGTCCCTCGATGAGTTTAATGTCAATAAGGGATATGACTTGTCTATTTTGGAAACACTTATTGGTATGGATTCATCTTCCAGACATGCCAGCTCCTTGGCAAGCTTGGCCAATGCATTCGTTACTACATTTTATCCTCGAGGAATCTTGAAGATGGTAACCTCTAGGATTTGAGCCAACAACTTCATGGTATACTTGTAGTAATGATGGAGCTTAAGCTTTAGAACTTTGTAAGACCTAGCGATTTGGCTGATAACTAACTAAGAATTCCTGAAGATGTTGATGCTCTGGATGCATAGTATAATGGTTAACTCCAGACTGGCAATCAGAGCCTCATATTCAGCTTTGTTGTTGGTGCATAGATTGGACAGATGATATAAGAATCTCATCACATCATGATCTAGAGTTAGGAGAACTATTCCTACCTCTACCTTCCATGGAAGAGTATATCATGGTTGTTCTCCTTTTTGAAAGGAAGCCACACCATCAAAATACATCTCCGAGCGATAAATGTTAGTGTCCCCTAAGTTCATGATTTGTTCATCGGGGAGGTCATCACTAAGTGGGGAATCAGCAGAAAGTGGGTGTGCTGCTAAGAAATCTACTAGTGCTTATCCTTTCATCACAAGGAGGGGTATGAATGTGATGTCAAACTGGGATAAAATTATGGACTAATGCGCCAACCATCCAGATAGTGTTGGTCCTATCATGAGATATTACAGTGGATTGATTCTAGAGATTAGATTCACCTTATGAGAAAGCATGTAATGTCGTAGCTTTTGGGATGAAAAGATTAAAGCTAGGCAGTGATTTTCAATAGGTGGGTAGTTTGCCTCAGCATGGATTAGATGATGATTGAGATAGTAGTTTGCCTCAGGAAGGTAATTTCCCTAAAGCTACTCTAAATGCACACCCAGGTGATTTATTTTAAGGTTAAATTTCCTTAACCATTTAAAAACTACTCTTAAGTCAAAGAGATGGTCTTCTTTTTCTTTACTCTTGACTATAAGATCATCAACGTAACATCCAATCTGATGATGAATGAGTTCATTGAAGATCCGAGTCATGGCCCGCTGGTATGTAGCACTGGAATTTTTAAGGCCAAAAGGCATGACCCTATAGCAAAATATTCGGATTGATGTTTGAAATGCAGTATTTATTTCATCTTCAGGAGCCATCTTAATTTGGTTGTAGACAGATGACCCATCCATGAAAGAGAAGACTGCATGAGATGAGGCAATGTCCCATTAGTTTAAGAATTATTTGTGGAAATTCATCTTTAGGATATGCCTTATTTAGATCTCTAAAATTGACACATATGTGAATTTGACCATTCTTTTCTTAACTAAAATGACACTGGCCAACCAGGTAGGATATTTTTCTTTCATGATAAAATTAGTATTGATCAATTTTTTGACTTTAGAAATGACCTGATGTTCAATGTCTAATCGCATGCATTTAATAGCTTGCTTGATAGGGTTAGCATTAGGTTCTATTGTTAATTTGTGTACTACTACATTAGGAGAAAAACTAAGAATTTCTTCATAACTCTATGCGAAGCAATCCTTAAACTCAGCTAATAGCCTAACTAAGTCATTGGTTTCATTTTCATTTAATAAGGAACTGATGCATGTCGGACGTGGATTATTTTATGTCCCTAAGTTGATTTCTTTAAGCTCATCGATGGTTGATCTGTTCTATTTTTTCAAACTCTGGTGGTGCATCCTCAATTTTAAAGTCATTTGAATCATCTGAAGTTTCTAAACACACCTCCTCATATGAGTTAGCATGATTTGAAAAGAACCTATCAGATTCCAAATGATTGGTGATGACTAGGCAATGGTTGTTATCATCGACTTGACCCATTGTGCAGAATCCTAGTCCTAGTCTTGATTGAGAATATCTACTTTGGTTATCCCATAACCATTCAAAGTTATATGACCTGTGTTTAGACCAAGTATGTGGGATTAATCCATTCTTTGCTAAATTAAGAACACAAGGTGAATACCTATCAAATGACAATTGTATTAAATCTTTATATGAATCATCCTCAAGTTCTACATCGGCTTCCTAACTTGAGGATGATGCTCCCATCAAAAACCTCTTTGGCTTGATAACTATGGATGACTTGGGGACCTCCTTAACTACTAAACCCTCAACTTTCTGGGAAGAAAGTGGGTTAAACTAAGGTTCCCAACCTCGCCTGTCTACATAATATTGATTTGGATACATTCATGCTTTACTTGGAGGCCTGGTCTTTATCGCTATCTAGCTCGAATGCCACCTTTAAAGGGACCCACTGAGAGGGGTTGATTGGAATGCTAACCACATGAGACTCATCCTTCAAATTGGACTCTAAGTCTATGTGGATAGTGGGGGTACTCCTGTGAGCTGGAACATAGCTCCTGCTGGCTGGCCACCAGCAAGGAGGTCTTTCACCTCTAGAACTACCTCTGGATTTGCCTCTTCCTCTACTTGGTGGGGTCAAGTCATCCTACCCATGTGTTCGTATGGAGGAACGAACTATGGGTAGAATCTAATTTCAGGCTCTACTTCTTCCTCAATGTCTATTTCTCGCTCACTTGCATTTTCATTTTCTTTTTCTTTTCTTATTTTCTTTTTCATTTTTCATTTCTTTTTCTTCTTCTTTTTCATTTATTTTTGAACATTGACCAAGATCACGAGAATAGACTTTCTAATTTTGAGGAAGATAATAGGTCGCATCCTTATATATCTTGACCTCTCTAACTAAAAATGGCTTCAAGTCTCCTTTAACATAATACTCGAATCCACCTCTTCAAAATTTAATGCACTGATGTAAAGATGATGGAACAGTGTTGTTTCCATGTATCCAAGGCCTACCGAGCAAAGCAATGAAAGCTGTATTCGAATCAATTATTAGAACTTGGCCTCTATTTTCCAATCATCTATCTTTAATGGCAACACTATGGAGCCTAAATTCCTCTCGCCTTGGTCATTAAATCCTCTCAACATCATCCAATCTCTTTAGAGTTCAGAGATGTAAATCCTCAGGTAGGCAAGGGTCTTTAAACTCATAATGTTCACAGATGCACCTAGATAAACTAACACCTTGGAGAGTCTAAATCTGCCCATGTTCACTGTGATGTAGAGGGGACGGTTGTGCTCGGTTATTCCCAAAAGGTCTTCATCAATGAATGTAACTCCACGGGCTTCTCTTGAATAACATGCCTCCTCTCCAATAGCGATCAGTTGAGCTAAGAATATTTTTGGATCGAGAAGGGCTTTGATCAACGGCTCCCTCATCTCTTTGGATAAGAAAAGGGCATCATATATGCTTAGTTTAGCTGTCAACTTTCTTAGTTGAGTGAGGACATTTTAGTCAACTTTGGGCTGGTCCTCTATAAGCATATACATAGGCAGAGCATCCTGTGGATGGGCTACTTGATCACTAGAACCAATGACTTACTTACCCTTATTTTGAGGTGCTACCCTAAGAGGTAGAACTTTGCCACTATGAAAGTTGACTTTAGTGACTTCGTGAGATGGTTTAGTGGAAAGTTCTACCTGCTCATCAAGTTCACCTACAACTTCTCCTATAGGATCATCAGAGTCAGATGACCCAAATTAATCTCAATGGGCGAACCCGAATGATTCAAGAATGGGTAATCATTTCTAAATCAAAAGAGGAATGATCGAAACTAGAGTTATTATTATTAATTAGACTTGGAGAGTTTTCTATAGGAATAAAATCAAGCAGATCATCAGAAGTGATATAAATGTAAGTGGAATCAGCTTTCTTCATTGATTTCTTAGATTTGGATGGAGGTACAAAGTAGAAATCAAGCAAAATAAATGGAATAAGGGGTTTGACCCCCCCCCCTGATGATACAATATAGCTGCTAGAAGGAGAGCTGACTAGAGGAACTATAGTTGCAACTATGGTAAGAGTGCTAGAACTGGTCGATGGTTGTGCTACTATACTATCCCAGGAAAGTGGAGGTTATCACTACTATTGTTGGGCTTCTACCTCCCTCGAGTTGTCCTTAGTAATTTGTAAACCTTCCTTGGAGGTTTGAGATGCCTCAGGCACCTGCAAGGGTAGTTTTCGGATCTTAGAAATAATTTTCTTGGAGGTTTGGGATAGGGAGATATACCAACCTTCATCTATCTTAAGAAGATCACATGTATCCCCAAGGATTACTCTAAAAGAACTAGAAGTTTATTCTAATAGGTTTTCCTTGGGGATGACAATGGCACCGACTTGAAGCTATGCTCAAGCCGGTCCTTATAGTAATGCAATCTTCTAACATGTGGCCTAACATGTAGTGGTGGGGGAAATATTTTGGATCATGACTCTTGCCACTTCCTCCACCACTTAGGCTCTGGAATCAGCTTCCTTAAGAGATTCTTAAAGATCTTCCTGACTATCTCCCTCTTAAATGAATAAGGTTTATTCAATCTATTAGCAAGAGTTGGTAAGTAATAGCTACCTAATGAAGAGTAGGAATATTGCTACTGATGATGCTGATGAGGAGGTAGCGGTGGCGCCCGCTGTGGCAACTAAGGTGGCCAGTATGACGACCGAGGTGGTGGAAGAAGAGGCTGCTGAGATCGAGGCCTATCTGACTGAACCCTAGCTAGTGTTTCCCTTGTCAACTATTGTGACTACCCCTCATCTCTTCTCATATGCCTTTGAGGTCTGGGCTTTGTTGATTGGTCCTAGAAAGGCAATTTTTTGGCTTCTTCTTATAGACTAACTGCCTTGTTGATTAATTTCTCGACAGTTTTGATTGTAAAACCTTTGAGCATGAAAGCAATCGGGCCATGGATATTCTTTAGGAGAATCTCTATGGTGTGCTATTCAAACAGCCGTGGTTCTTATTTCATACTCAAGTTTCGCCACCTGAGAATGTCATCAACATGGGACTCATTGGGGACTTGTGTCATTACAACAAGATCACCTACAGTAACCCTTTAATGAGCTCCAATAAACCTCTTGATGAAGAGGTGCTCCAACTTAACAAATATCTTTACTGAACTGTGAGGCAATTCAACATATTAGTCGAATGCAACACCCACCAAATTGCTAATAAATAATCTAAAAAGAAGGGTGTCACTACCTCCAATGTTGTAGCAACCAGCCCTGAAATGTGCAATATGTTGGTGAGGGTTCCCACTGCCATCAAAGATTTTGAAAGAAGGAGGTACAAAACCATTATGATATTGGACTGCAACAAATTCCTTTGGGTAGGGTCTACCCTTTGGAATAGATGAGCCACCTCGGGCTTGTGCCGGTGCTTTTCTCACCTGTTGCTCCACCATGTGCTTTATATCTTTCTCATGCATGGAGGTGCTATCCACCACCTTCCTATGAAAGCTACCAATATCTTCCTCTATAGTAATGCACCTAGGATGATCTAAGATATGTGCCAACTCTACTCTGTCAGCCACTATGGGAGAAGGCTATGAAACTAGGATTGAATTCTGCAATGCTAAAACCACTACCATCAACTCCTCAATCTTCTTCCCCATCTTGTCAATATGATTATGGTGAAAAATTTTATTTTCATCCTTCATCTATCTTTCTGGGAGAGAAAAATAAATGAAGAACAAAAATAAAATAACTTTCTTGTGTTGGACACCACAGATCACAGATATTCTTATTAAGGTGATCGGATATGATATTGAGGAAATAAGTACTATCTTGAGAGACAGAACTCAACATCCTACAATGGACCTAATCACCTTAATAAGGACTCCTAAGGACTATGGGTCTTTGAATGTACCAGAGATTCTTCTCCTACTTTACATGGAAAAGTAAAGTAGGGTTCATTTTAAATTGGGTTTGTTGAGTTCCCTATGGAGGCAAGCCCCCATAGTTAATTAAATCTTAAGCAATGAGATTCCTTAAGAATACTCTTGATTAAGGTAAATGATCATTGTCTCCAAAGATTTCAAAGACATGACTATCAATTAATTCATTTATTTTTAGAAGATCAAGTGGGATTGATCAAGAGGCGGGAGTTATTATCGAAACCAAAGGAAGATAAGTAGGGGATGCTTATGATACTAGGAGGCCTAGTAAGCATCCCAAACTATCCTATAGTTGGGCTTTATATTTTAGAAAATGAAGTGATTTATTTGTTTGAGTTAAACTTTTATTAGAAATCTAGGGTTTACAATTCCACAACACAAGATTGTCGAAATGCCTAAGAGATATAATTTATGCTTATACCCCATAAAGGGAAGTAGCAACCTTTGAATCTAAATCTAGGGAGCTTTGGCGAGGGCCATGGCACGATCTAAATCTAAGATTAAAATGAGTATTTGGTTTACCTCCACAATAGATGATAAACCACCCGACTGTTGGACTTACAATTTACTGGGGGTGCCCACCAACTAACTCCTCCTATGATTTTAAAGACATGTAGGAAAGTCTTATACTTTTGCAAGATAGCTAGGCTATTGTTTATTTAGAAAGAGACTAAGTCCTTAAACACACTCCCTAAGAGACTACATCATGTAGGGCATGATTAATGACTAAATCTAATACAAATTTTTGTTATATTTTATTTTTATTTTTGAACAATTTATTTGAAATAGGTTATGAGATTTATATGCCTAATGTATGAGAAATTAAATTATAGGGCAAAATTAGTAGGAAGGAGGTGTATTTTCACTATGGCTCTCAAAGGTCAAGCCAAGTTCCCTGGAAAAGGTGGAAGCCCTTCATAATAAGAGTGAAATAAGATTCATTTTATGCATTATGTGAAAACATACAACATCCAGCTAAGGGGTTGCTAAATCTTTTATCTTGTTTTATAACCTAGGCTTTAGATGAGGGTATGAGTTATTTAATTTTTAGTTTTGAATTGATTAATTAGATAGAAAATTTATTTTCCTAAGAGCCTAATTGCATCCAAACCATTCATCAAAGCAAGGAAGAAACTAGGAAAATATGTCATCTTAATGCACAAGCTAAACAAACATGAAATAATTTACAAAGATAGCGCAAAAGAATAAGAGGCCTTTTGTGGTCGGGCTCCACCGCACAAACCCAAAAAAAACTAGGTAGCTGAGCTCTACTCTTATACAACATGGATTACAAAAGAATTAATACAGTCAAAAAAGAATTCAAGTTATGGGGGTCTTAATTCTTCATTTCTTCTTTCTTCTTTTCTTCTTTTCTTTCTTTTTTTGAGAAAAATAGGGAAATTTTATTGCCATGAAAAAAAGGATACAAAGTCCTAGAGGGGGAAAATCTCCAAGCTAATGCTCAAAGAACTACAAAAAGACCTAAGGAGATAAGCCCCTAAGTACATTAGAAAAGAAAAAAAGTTAAACTTAAAGAAAATAGAGGCCCAAGACAAAAATTCCTTGAGATTATCAGCAACCTCCCTCTGCTCCTTATAAAACTAGCACAAAATAGTAGTAAAGGTCTCCCAACCTACACCAGAGATCATCCTATGTTTCTGAAGAAGCCAACATAATCCAACAGCCAAAGTCTCCCAACCTGTATAAGGGCTCTACAACAAGCTTGGAAAGGGATTAGTATAGATTATGCAGTAGGTAATTAAGCATAAAGCATAAAAGTAAGAATAAGTTGGAAAATGAAAGAAAGGCTCAGGATTAGTTATAATTTTCTTAAGGAGTAGCACTATACGTAAGCATCCAAACTTTGAATGAAGGGTTACAATAGCATATAGCACTACCAACCAAAAGAATGAAAGGGAAGCATCATGACCTTCTTTCTTCTTTTGGTTGGTTGGAATGTGGTTGCTCCAAAGGCTTCATATGGTGCATAAGACATAGTCTTATGACCAATGTTCATCCTAATCCCTCATAACAATCATTCCAAATCCTAATTATAAAATTACATAAAAATGGAAAAAATAAATCTAATTAAAACCTGCAAAATATATATTAGCTAAACACACCACACAATCCTAAGCATGTATATGAATGAATTGGACTTAGCACCCCACACATGGGTAACCAAGTCCACCTAGCCTATTTTGGATTATTCTTAGGGGTATAAGCAACATGCATAACAAAATCATTTATATTATTATTACAACGCCCCTTAAGCATAATCCCTTGCAAAAGATAATGATTAGACTAAGATCATCCTACCATTCAGTCTACGCACATACACTCTAACATCCAGACTAAAATATCACATCATAAAATAAAACCATACATCAAACCATGCACTGCCCTTACATACAACTAGAAATGGTGACATAGCCTAATGTGTGTCATTTAAGGCTTGTGTGATATGTCTTAGCTAGGCTTTAAGGTTAGAATTTTCTAAGTATGAAGGGTTCAACTTAGAGGGTGATTTCATTTAAATGATTTAGTTGATTTGGTTGAATTTATTTTATTATTTGATTTGGTTTGAATGAACATACAATTAATTACTAAGTGTTATAAAGAGAGAAAAAGAGAAGAGAACTTCTCTTTCCTCCCTACCTTAAGTAATTTCTAAGGTAGATTCATTAATGATTTTTGTTTAGTGAATGTTTTATTATGTGTTTTAATTATTCCTAAGTTTAGATTTGCTCTAAATTAACCTATCAAATAAGAGAGACATTTTAGGATTAACTAAAGTGAATTACTATCACAAAACACACAACACTTCATTTCTTTCTAACATGTGTATCATGCACATGAAATGATCCTAAGCATATCTATACATGTAAATTTAAATATTTAGCACACCTTAATGATGAATTCTAAGAGATATTTCTTAAGAAAATTTGGATACTTCATGATGCATGATTTTGTTAAGTAGAAAAGAGTAGGATTCTTTTATCCATTAATCAAATGCACATTTATATGTATGAAAGATATAAGTGAGTACAGTGCCATTATTTTCTACACTAATGGTGTAAGGTACAAGACTTACTTGGGGCTACTTAAATCCTGGCAACCCTGGGATGTCCAGACTAATATACCACTTTTCTTAAATACATGTGCATGTACAAAAGCAAATGAATGGACAAAAGAGTCATACAAAAGGTTTTTATTTATTTGACTTGTTGGTTATTTAATTTATATGTCTAATGTGAAGATACTTCTCAAGTTATAACATAGAAATGGATATGAATAGATCTAAGAAAGTGTTATGTTCTTTTCAAATGAACTATACACTTTGCAAATCCTATTCAAATCTTTAATAAGGGGAAAGAAGAAGAGCACATAACACATTTTATTTTATAGTCACATGCAAGCTTATAAGTATTTATAAGTAGCATACCTTCATTTATATTGTTTGATTTATAAGTTTTGAAAATAATTTTGGATTTAATAGTGATAATAGCCATTCATATTCTTACTTTAGCCAAAACATGAAATTTGACATAAAGGAAACATATCATTTTAATTTGATTTTTTAAAAGACATGAATGCATGATTTCATATGACAAGCAACATTTAGCTTGCTAGGAAATAAATAAAGTGATGCAAGAATGTAACTTCATTCACCCTAATTAATTCCTACAGACAATCTTATATAATAAGATCATTTAAAGTGAGTCAAAGTTGTTTAAGAAAAATTTGTTTTAATTTTGGGTTTGAATTGATTTTAGGAAATGTGAAAAGGTTTCTAGTCCTAACCCATTTCCCACATGTGTGTGTTGTTTTAGATTAATTTTTAGAACCATGAGATTGATTTTATATTTTTTTTAGGTTAAAATGTACATTAAGTTCATTAATTACCCCTTACCTACACCTCCTTAACATAATTATTCAAATAATTATGAGCCAACATATGATATGCAACCACATTGAATTTAAATCAGTAATGCACCCTAAGAAAGAAAGAACCAAATGTAATTGGCTCATAATTATTGATTAATTAAGCTAAGGGGTTTAATTAAGTACTTTCATAACCTTTTCACACATGTGGGTTGGAAATGATTTTCTTAGAAGCCACTTAGGTTATTGAACACCTAAGTATTTACCTAAGAAAGGATTAATTAAGTGATTAAGTTTTTATTTTGAGTTTTGTTAATTAAGCTATTTAATGAAATGATTAAATCATTAATCAATTTTTAAATTAATTAAGTTTTCATTTAAATGAAATAGACTTAGGGGAAAAGATTTGGAAAGGCGTCCTAATCTCATTCCCTAAGTCTATCCACTATTCCAAGATGATTAACTAATTTAATTAATGAATTTATCATCATTTAAAAGGTTAATTAATAATTTAATTGATTAAGGGGGTGATTAGAGATGAAACAAGCAATTACCTAATTAATCCAATAATAAATTCCAAGAAAATCATGGGAAGCAGATGTCATCCCACTAATTAACCCTAAGGAGTTTGGAATTAATTATTGAAGAAATTAAAGAGTAATTAACATAATTACATCCCAATAAAACTCAAATTGAGCAAATGTTACTATTCAAAATCAATTAAACTTAATTTTATGTTATTCCCCTTTGAATTATCTTTAAAATGAAGTTGAGTTTACATTTTTTGGATTTTCTTATATTTAGTTATGTATTTTTGAAGTTTCTATGATTATGGCTTAATTAAATAGCCTAATTATATAACTAATCTGGTTGGCGCCACGTGGACCACTGATGCGGTGAGCGCTTTCCATGTGGCATGACGGGATTGGTTATTTAAGTTATCAAATCGCTACGTCGATCGATGGTTTTATGCATTTTCTCCTTAGACCATTCAATCAAAGATCAGATGGTTACGCTCAAACTCGTGGATCTAAATGGATTAAAATGCAGGATCTAATTAGATTAATTTGGACCATCCATCCAAAATAGGTGACATGGACGGTCCATGATTCATCTCTGCCCTCGCCTGCAGGAGATGGAGCCCGTCCATCCTCCATGGCTTGATCCGAGCTCACCTGAGCTCAATTTGGGTAGGGATTCAACCCACACCATCAAGAAGCAATAAGAAAGACATCCAATGGTCAAATTCACTAGGGATGAAAGTTTCGTTCACAAAGGACCAAAGAAAATTTATCCTATGCTCGATTTTGAGGCATACCTCGCTGGAAGCTATCACCGGTGCTCACAACCATCGAGGTAACATTGCCTAGTGGAGACAAAGCTTTGTTGAAGGTTTAAAGACTTGAGGTGGAGTGGATATTCCTATTGGCCAAAGCTCCCTTCAATGGCTTACGGCTTTGGTCTAGCTCCTCCTTCCCATGACTTGATTGCTTGGGATTTGATTTGGATGAACATGATTGGGTCCTCTAATGGTGCTTGCAAGATGAATTGGGGTTTGGTGGTGAATTGAGCAAAGTGGAATTTCTTCCTACTTCCCAATTTTTGGCTTAAAGAAACCGAGAATGGAGAATTGGGAAGAGCTTGGGGATTGCTTGAGAGAACTTGGGGAGCTTGCCTTAGGTCTCTCTGGTTCAGTCGAGTACAAGTCATGTGAATTGGAATCAAATTAGGGGGAGTGTATCTCCTCCTACAAGGATCGGACGGCCATGAATTGTCCTTCCATTTTGTTCAAATTGATCACATATAATGGGTTTGTTAGGCTGTTATGGATGCCATGTGATTCAATTTTGGCAGAGGGATGCAGTGGAGGAGCTGCCCATGTGTTAAATGAGGATGTGAGATTCCATGTGGAGAATTTTCCATTGGGTGGTCAGTTTGGCCATGAGTTGGGTCATGTGCACCACTCCCATTAGTGTCCATTTGGTCCACTAAGAGGATGCCAAGTGGCTTAAAAAAGGATTTGACCAAATTCTAAGTGGAATTGGCCATAAGTTACCCCTTGACCTAGGGGTAAAATGGTCATTTAGCTTTGATTTTAATTTGGGGAGAAATAGCTATTGGGTTGGGCCAAATTTCAAAGAATTTAGAGTTCATTTGATATCATTTGGCTCATGTTGACCCACTTAAATCAAAATGGGTCAACTTGGGTCAAGTTGACCAATTGGTCAAATTTGGTCAAACCAAGGGTTTGGTCAAGTTCATATGACCATTTGGAATGTTTTGGAATCATTGGTTTTGTTTAATTTGATTTAAATTTGGTTTTGGTTCATTTGATTTCACTTAGGTCAAATAGGTCAAGTTGACCAATTTGACCCATTTGATTAATTTTGACCAGTTGGTTTAGGTTTGGTTGGTCATTTTAATTATTTTGCAAGCTTTGGTTTCAATCAATTTTGGTTTGGTTTGATTTTGGCTTGATTTGACCTTTTAGGTCAAGTTGGGTTCATGGTCAATTGGGCTAGGTTGGATCTAGTTGGCCAATTGAGGCTTTGGTTAAGTTCAATAAGGGATTTAGAATGAACTTGACCCATTAGTTGTAATTGATTTGGCTTAGATCAAGATTTGACCCATTTTGACTTTTTAGGTTAAGTTGGGTCAACTTTGGTCAAGTGGTCAATTAATTGGGGTTAGGTTCAAATGATGACTTGGTCAAGTTCAAACATTGATCATGGATTGGTTTTGATCAATGTTTTCAATCAATTTGGCCTATGGTGGATTTTGGAGAGTTTAGATTTCATTTGGGTCAAATGTTGACTTGGTCAAAGGTTAGGTTTGACTTGGTTTGACCCAATTTGAGTGATTGATCATCAGCAATTTTTTTAAACTAAATATCATTAGAATATTAATTTGGTAATTAAGTATTAATAAAAAAATTTAAGAATAGGTATAGTCACCAACTGGGCTGGCCACCACGATTCGGCGTGGGTGTATGCCACGAAATTGAGGCTAGTCCCACTTAGGCGGCGGACTCGAGATATATAATTATCAGCCAAGTAGCATTCTACAACAATTAATTGACAAATGATCGGGGATATCAAACCTAACTAATTGCAGTACATCAAAAAGAAAAAAGAACAGATTTAACTGAATAAATCAAAATAGTTATGTTATTTGATTATCTAATCGATTCAACAAAAAAATTATCCAAATCGACCAAATGCACCCCAACATATAAAGGATTCTTTTGATTTGCTAGTTTAAACCCATTGTCATGTGCACATATTGGTTGTCTTCTCAAATCATCATCATTTCCCTCATATATTCTTAATAAAAAAATGAACCAAATTGCAGGACATTAGCACAACTTATGTGAGAATTCATATCCTCCCAAAATTGGGATTCAAGTAGTTCAAAGAAAGTGCACATGAAATATAACAAAGGTAGTACAGACGTAGTATAGACGTAGTACAGATGCATAAATGATCAATGAATGAAATAGATAAAAACAAATATGCGAACAAATAGACTATCCTAAACATCTAATCGCATCTGCTGGAAATCACCACTCCCGTGTGTGTACTAGTGCACGATGGATGGTCACGCAGCTGATGGTGATCCTCTAGTGCAAGATCTTCGGTAGTCTACGTCGGATAGTCCTGTGACTGGAAGATAGGTGGTTGTGAATCATATGTAGGCTGATATGTAGAAGGATTTGGATTAGTATACGTAGATGGACTTAGATCCACATAAGTAGATGGCCCAACACTCAGTCATGATGTGCGACACCCTCTATAGGCACCGATCCATAATATGTGTCCAAGATATGTACACATTGATCCAGGTCTCTACATAGCAGCTCGTACCTATTAATGCATCCATGTAGCTCGTGATCATCCATATGGCCGAAGTATGGCTGAAAGATGTCCTGAGTTACCGAGATGTGCTCTGCTTACACAAAAAATGGTATGAAAAATTAGTACTTACATAAATATTGAATTCAAATGAATACTTATATTAAGCATAAATATATCGGTGCTTTAGCATAATAAGTGGTCGGAGGATGTGTCGAAGGCATAGAAGCCCATCGAACCAACACATGTAGGCGATAGTTGTCATCCTGTCCACATCCTCATCTAAGTCCTCGACGAGGCAATCCCTCCACCTCTCCTAAGCGACAATGTGTGATTGGTGGTAATCAACTTACATCCTTTACCCGACCATTGACCCTTTGAAACTAGGGTCAACTGGGCTACATCTACTCGGGAATGAGGTCAAACGGCACAACACTCTATAGTAAATGCCACTCAACCCTCTTCTACATCGATGACTCATGATAACCATATCTCAGATCCTGTTGAGCATGTATCTGATAGACGTGCCATGATCTGCTCACTGTAGAGCTCCCATATCACCTGCACATATTTAAAATTATATTAAATCAGAAGCGATAATGTGTGACTGGTGTTATTTGCAAGTCCAACCTGAGTATGCCTTAAGCCATCCAACTCATTTCTATATACTGTAATGTTTGCCATTGGCTACTGGCAAACATACTTCTTGTTCCATCTGTACACACAACATAGTTTAAATACATATATAAGCTAAAAATTTGAAAGTATAGTTAACAAAATATACCTCAACCCAACGCTGAGATCATCAAGCTCAGTAGGATATGGCACATGTAGAGTCGGCCTCCCCACATGAATATGCTCCCAAGACCATATCTGAAGGAGGTGTAGGCAACCAACCATGTTGGCCTAGTGGGCCTAGTCGACTCATACAACTCCCTATATAGGTGGCTAGTGCACCCATAGCCATCATCAATGTATCCGGGTCCTCTAGTGGTAGATACTTGTGGACCTCTGAACCTGATGTGTTTGGTAGTAAGAAACAACAATAAGAAATAGAATGTAAGCAGTGCGAAAAAACTCTTCGATGCTCGGACTATGCGACTCGTAAAAAATCACCACCTGGCATGCATGTTTGTGCGTGTGCTTGGCCCATCCTGAATGTCAACCTGATGTGTGGACTGATCGGGTCATGATACATCACATATGATATGGGGTGTCGACCCAACAAATCATCATAGCAATCAGGCCAAGTATCCCATCTCTTCCCTCACCAATCACAATTGGGCCTATGATAGGTGGCCCATCAACTTGTAGTCCCAGGATCATCACCACGTCCTCGAGTAGTAAGGTGGAAGGTGTTGGTCTGCGGAGACCATCTCTCAACCAAGGCAGTCAATAAATGATGTTCTAGGCAGATGAAGCGAAGCTGGATAATATAATGTAGGCCCACCTGCTCTAGCCCACAGATGAATCATCTGCATGATGGGCCACTCCTTCAGCATTAGTAAGTGTGACGCAGCCTCAAGTACAGTGCTTTGCTAAAAAAAAAATTTGTCATTAATCAAAATAAAAGGTAAGCAGACATAATGTAAAAACATAAATTAAATTAAATATTACTTACAGTATTGAGGTGAGCAGCTTGATGCCACCCATGCAGGGAGGCAATGCTAGGATGAACCTCAGTAGGTGCCTGCTCCAATGGTGGGGTGGCTTCCCTAGCATGGCTACGTTGTCATCGTCTAGGGTGTGCTCCTCCCATCGTGCATCAAAAAATAAGCACATCGATGCGGGCTAAAAAAAGCACAAAAATCAGTAATAAATAGTTTTAAACAATGAAATGGAAAACATTAGTGTTAATTAAATAGAAAAATTAGAGTACTACAACCTATAACTAAAAGGGAGAATGTACCGTCGACTGTTAATATTGTGAGGGCATGATGACCTATAGTGGCCAGCTATTTTGCATAGACTGTAGGTTCTACTACTGCTAGCTATAGTTTCATCCATTATGTTTCTGACTCTATTTGTATGAGGTCTGCCTAACCTTCTACGAAAATTGGGTGGCTGCAATGCTATTAATCCATGCTCCGCACTGAAAGATGGCCATTCATAATGGTCAAGTAGTGTATGGAACTCATTTATGTATGTCAACTTATACAGATGTAGTGTGTAGTACTGTGACACACACGTAAGGTGCTTCAACCATCCAAATCCTAATGCAGCAACCACATGTGGGCATGGCCAATGATATATGATCATTTTGTCACAACTAATTACAAAGGCCATTATCTAGCAAATCAACTCAAAATGATCGGCTGGTCCTATCAAAAAATTGCATCTGTGGATTGATGTTCACAGGTTTAGGGAAATGTCTAGCCTCCCTTTCAGTATGATGTAACATTGTGGATACCCTTTGGGTAAAAATAGACAAATTGGCAACCTCTTGCTGAGTTGCAGTAGCTAGTCTTTTCATGAACAAGGCTATTAAGTTGTAGTAGATAGCAGTGATTAAAGCCTGGTAAATCATGAGCCCATTTTAGGTCACAATTAAAACACTCAGATGCATTAGTCATCATTGTCCCATAACGCATACCACCATCGTGCACAAGTGACCATTTAACAGGGTCACGCTCTATAAGCCATGTGTGCGCTTCTTCTTTTACATTTTTAATATCTAACATTAAATGATTGAACTGATGAATATCATCAGTATTTCCTGCCACATACATATTTTGGCATAGAAATTCAACATCACCAATCCCCAATCTACGTATTACCTTTTTAAAATTTTCACGCAGATGACGTAAATAGTGTCTGTGAGTTACCCATGGAAATACTTCCTTACATCCACGTAATAAACCATCATGTTTATCGGATTATATGATCACGTCTAGCGGAACAGAAACATATCATGCAAGCATAGTAAGAACCACAATCAGGAATTAATTTCGGACTTGACAACAACAAAGGTTAGTGGAAACAACCCATTATTTCCATCGATTTCAATAGCAGTTAATAATGTACCATGATACTTGCCTAACAAAAAAGTATCATCTAAGCTCAGCACTGGTCGCAAACTACTCCATCCCTTGATTGAAGGACCAAATGCCCAAAAAAGGCCTCTAGAAGTGCTGTGTACTGCTAGACTGAATTATATAGACTGTACTAGGTAAACTACTGCAAATTGATTCTATATAAAATCTTATAATCTTGTAAGACTCTTCCCAACTACCAAATATAGCTTTTATTACCTTACGCCTTGCATCCCAAGCTTTCATGTACGAAACTTTAACATTGAATTTTGACTCCATTCTACCTAAGATCTCCCTAGGTTTTAGATCTATCTGATGCCTAATCATAGGTATAATGAAGTAAGCTATGAATTTTGAACTACACTGCTAATGACCAGTTGCACTTACTATGTTGATACATCTATGGTTTTCACCAACTCTTAATATTCTCCAAGCACCCCCTAAGCATCTACTGCTGCTACAATGCAAATGTCACTTACATGGTATTGTTGGACTATCATGCTGTACACATACAACCATGTAGTTCTTTTGGTTAGAGATAACTATTTGGAACTGAACATTATTTACTTGCACCACCCAATAACAGCAAATTACAGACTTCATTTACTTGCAAAACACATATCTTCAATAAGGTCACCTGAGATTTCAATATCATCTGTTGGGACAATTTCTTCAGATGAGCCGTCAAAATAAACATCGTTGCCCCAGTAGTTTGACACATCTGTACATACTCGTTTGTGGACAACATATGACTCTCAATGTCAATATTTCAGAGTGAGTGGTTTTTTAGAAGATCATGGCTATATAGATTCCCAAGCACACTGGTTTCTACCTCGAGTGAATAGTCCTGTTTAGACTCACTACTTGATCCACTGCTCATAGTCTGATACTCATCTTCCCTGCTCGAGGCACAGCACTGATTCCTCAATGACATAACATCATCACTACCAAAACTCATAAGTTGGATGACAACCTGTCATATTAATTATTACAAGTGTAAATAAAGGAAGGTTGACCATATTTTACATGGGAATCAATTCATTAAAGCTGCGTTGTGTCCCTAGAGGTGTATGTGCGATGAAATCTTGTGTATGCGTCAATGGTATAACCACTGACCTTATTACCGGATCAGCTGATGTGGATGCAAGATTAACATCCTCCATTTCAACATACAACACCAACATCTAACGAGAAGCTTCATCTAGTGTAACTTTGCAAACGTCATTGTCAAAAATTACAGATGCTATAAATCCACCACCCACAGGATAACAACCTGTAAGAGTGATTGTGTGACACTCTGGATTAATGTGCAAGGTTCTCATAATCTTGCTTCAATTCCAGTAAGGTGCTGTGCGCAGAACCTTAATTGGATGATTTTGACCTACCACATAACTTGGACTGAATTGCTCATCGATACTTAGTTCGCCTCCATAGAAAAGGATCAGCGAAACAAATTTTTTATTCATTCTTGCAAAACAAGCTATATGAATAATCAGAGATTTATATCAATCGATGCCCTAAATAATACTACCCTTGGCTACTTAACACATGAACCGCAACGACAACACAAACCTTCAAATCAAATCCCAAATAAAAGTCTAACCATACAACTCTAATCCCTAGCACACATACTCTATTAATTTATAAATTGATAAAAATAGATATTTACCATGTGTTTACGAAGAATGATGGGGAAGTGCATAAAAAAAGGTGGAATTCACCACAGGAAATTTCCTCGAACAAAATGGAGCCGCTAGAATCATCGCCGGAAGCTAATGTTGACTTCCAACGGCTGCTAGAAGGGAGAGGGAAGTCATCAAATGGTGTGAACATGGTTGTTGGGAAGAAAGGAAGTTTCTTTCAAATACCCAGAGAAGACAGCACAATGCTGGTGGTTGGAGCTACGCCAACGACTGCCAGGAAGCTTCGAGATGGAGAGGAGCATCCTCGGAGGGAGGAAACAGTCGGTCGAGCTCCTACGAATGGCGAAATCCATAGTCGGGGGTGAATCAAGTGAAACATAGAGGGGATAGGGCAAATAGGGGCCGATCAACCCTAATAATGTTTGAGCCACTTTAAATTCATGTGCATAGACACCATGCCATCATGGTGTGGCCAATCGCCCACTAGTTAGGAGACTATACCTATTCTTAAATTTTTTATATTAATACTTAATTACCTAATTAATATTCTAATGATACTTAATTTAAAAAAATTTCCTTGATCATCTTATGATGATTGTTGCTTATAATGTGAGGCTTAGATGGACTTAGTTCAATCCAATTTGGGTAGGATTAGAATTTGGCTCAAAAGGCTACTTTAGGTCACTTTGGGTCAAGTGAGCCTAAGTGGGTCAATTGACTTGATCAAGGCTTGATTCAAGTTTGGTTGAACTCACATATGGACTTATGATTGAACTATAAATCCATTTGCAAGTGATTTAGAGTCAAATGGGTTTTGATTCATTTGATAATTTCAAGTTCAAAGGATGAACATGGGTTTAATTTTTGAATTTAGTTTTGGTTTGATGATTGAAGTTTGAGTTTATATTTGGTTTCATGATTGAAGGATTAATTTAATCATGAAGAAAAATTAAGGGTTTGAATTGATTTGAGGTTGATTTGGTTTAGTTCAAGAATTTGACTTGAAGGGTGTAGATTGGATTTTGATTAGATTTGGATTTGAGTTTTGGATTTGATTTTGGTTATTTGAATTTATATTTTATTTATATTTATGAAAATAAATGAGAATATAAATGGGTTATGAGAAAATCTCTTGATTTTAAATTGATTTGGAATTTTGGAATTGAGCTAAGTCCATAAGATGAAATCAAAGCTTAGGAAGGAATTTTGAATTTGAATTGATCATGGATGTCAATCATTTGTAATTGATTCATGATTTGAGAAAATCCATTGGAATTGATTTAAGGTTTGAGAAAATCAATTAAGTTGAAATTGATTTGAGATTTGGAATTGAAGTTGATTTGAATTTGGAGTTTGACTTGAAAGAAGGAAGTAAGGAGTTGGTTCAAGCTATAGGGTAAGCAAGTTCTCCTAACACCCCTAAGGCATGACCTATTCCTATGCCTATCTCTTCTAAGGCTTTAAGGTTATGTTAAGTGTTCACCTAATCAATAGAAGTGTCTTAGGACTAAGGAACTCTTAGTTTCTAAGAGGAGTCTTATGTATAAGGTGGAGAGGTTGAGAGCTCATTCTAAAAATGAGGTCAACAGTGATCATCTCTCTATTTAAGCTGGTGGAGGAGGTGTTGAGTCGAATGGACTGCATCATCCTCTTCAACCACAATACCTTCCTGACTATGATGATCTCTATGGAGGGAGCTCTTAGTATTGACCATGTGGACCTTGGTGAATCCTCAAGAAGGTCATCCTCATCAGGACCAAATGCTACTCTCTCATCCTTTGAATATTTGCAATCACTGCCTATGAGTTCCCTCTTTTAGGCAAAGTAGACTGCTACAATCTCATCCAAGGAATGATCACCTACCTTGTTGCTCCAAACAAAGACTTGTTGACGACTGATAGTAGGGTTGTGCTCATTGACAAAAATATATCTAACATTGTTTGCCACTGGAGTGCTATCTCTGAGAAGACTATGCTCACTAGAAGATATAAGCTCATGATTTCCCACTATCGATGAAGTCCTATCTCTGGGGGGATCCACTGCCATGGGAAATGTCTCCCTCCCCCTGCTACTGCCACTATCACTAGCTCTGATGGTGGTGGTAGTGGTGGTGGTGCAACCACGATGCTACGGGGTCGCCACTCATTCTTCACCAAGATTGAAGTAGGAGGTCGAGTAGGGGAACTCGCCTTCACCTCAGTCGGTGGAGTAGATGGAGTGGGATCCTTTGGCCATAGACGGATCACTAAAGGGGATTTCTTCTCCCCAGAAGTTGACTTCATGACCTTTGTGGGAATGGTGGATGGCAGGACTGAATTGGTGATGGTGGGCAAGGAATGGATAGGTGTGGTGGAGATGACACCGGCTCCACCCTCACTGAGGCTTTCCCTGTACGACTGGTGGTACCCGTCATTACTATGTTGTCGGTCCTATCGGCCCTAGTGGCTCGATGAATAGGGAAATCAACTAGAGCAGAGGCCACCGATTGCCTGGAAAACCTCTATCGCTCCCTACTCCCTAACTGAGCTGCTACTCTAGCCTCTAATGCACTATCCCTACGGATCAACCTGGTAACACTCTTGGGGATGACCGTCCTCAAATCAAACAATGTGCCAAACTCTGATTTTTATGTGCTCTGCCAACCTGGAGTAGTACAGTTCGTAGACCGGCATAAGACTTCCTCATGTCCTTAGTTGAAATCTTGTAGTATGCGGGTGGTGGAGGCAATACAACTATCCTCCTGTAGTCTTCCTCTCCATCTGATGCTGAGAGGGGGTGAAACCTACTACTACTAAGAAGTGGAGAGGTCTCACGGGGAGATCCCTTCTTAACAACATGGGATGCTATGTCTATCTCTTGGGCTGCATACTTGTGATGTCTCTTGATCTTGTGACTCCTATTATGGTGCTGTGTGCGGCGCTATAGTGCAGTGCGAGAACTAGATCCTACCTCAAAGGTAGGGGAGACTATCTCTTAAGTCAAGATAGCCTTCCCCTTAGAGGGGACCAACGAGGAGATTCTAGTATGCACCTGAGTGGCTGTAAGAGCAACTGAATGTGTGGGAACTGAACTGACTGATGGAACCTCCACCGCCTTCTTCTTCAAAGAAGGATACTCAGCATCAGAAGGTAGGTCAATGCGGATGAATAGCTTTTGTCCAACCACCTCATCTCGACTGATAGTAGTGAGGGACACCCCCTCACAAGTAATGCATGCTCCTTCAAATCCTCGGCCAAAGAAAACTAAGTGGGTGGAGTCAATCTCAAGGAGGCTGGCCTGATCCAAGGCCAAATCCATCCTGAATAAAAAGGTAAAGACAAACTTCTGGGAGGCTGTATATACTGACTGCAAAAATAAACTGCTCTGATTTGTCTACTTTGTATCTCTGCATGTGTTGAAATGCAACTTGAGTCAGATTTCTGCTTTAATACTTGTCCCAAGAGAGTAATAGAAATTTAGAGTCCTGAACCCACACTCAACAATTCAAATATGTTAAGTGGGGCTCAATGGAGATATTTTGATATGTGAAGATAGTCTTTGCCATTTGATTTTGATTCAAAATCCATACTCAACCAATTTAAGTAGGTTGGGCTGGGTTCAGATATTGAAGATGTTTGTGTTGTTATCTTGTTTGCAAATTTTTGATTTTGAAATACTTTACTTAGCAAATTTAGGTATGCTAAGGAAAGGTTGTGATTGTATGTTTTTAAAATTTTGTGAAAAATCTTTGCTTATGGTGATTGATTATGTGTTTGTTTGATTTGAAAATGAGGTTCTCCACTTAACAAATTTGGTATGCTAAGTAAGAACCAAATATGATTGATTTGAAAATATTATTCTCACGTATCAAATTTGGTATGTTAAGTAAGAACCAAATGTGTTTTGATTTGTATTTTGATAATGGGACTCTCACATAATAAATTTGGTATGTTAAGTGAAAGCCAAATGCATGTCTTGAAAATGAGACCCTCGTTTAACAAATTTGGTATGATAAGTGGAGGTCAAATTCATGTTTTGAAAAGGTGACACTTACTTAATATACTTGGAATGTTAAGTGAAATCCAAATGCATGTTTATAAAATGAGACCCTTACTTAACTAACTTGGTATGTTAAGTGAAAGCCAAATGCATGTTTTGAAAATGAGACCCTCACTTAACAAATTTGGTATGTTAAGTGGAGGTCAAATTCATGTTTTGAAAATGTGACTCTCATTTAACAAATTTGGTATGTTAAGTGAAATCCAAATGCATGTTTTGAAAATGAGACCCTCACTTAACAAATTTGGTATGCTAAGTGGAGGTCAAATTCATGTTTTTGAAAATGAGACTCTCACTTAACAAATTTGGTATGTTAAGTGAAAGCCAAATGCATGTTTTAAAAATGAGACCCTCACTTAACAAATTTGGTATGTTAAGTGGAGGTCAAATTCATGTCTTGAGAATGAGACTCTCACTTAACAAATTAGATATGTTAAGTGAAAGCCAAATGTATGTTTTAAAAATGAGACCCTCACTTAACAAATTTGGTATGTTAAGTGGAGGTCAAATTCATGCATGAAAATGAGACTCTCACTTAACAAATTGGATATGTTAAGTGAAAGCCAAATGCATGTTTTGAAAATGAGACCCTCACTTAACAAATTTGGTATGTTAAGTGGAGGTCAAATTCATGCATGAAAATGAGACTCTCACTTAACAAATTGGATATGTTAAGTGAAAGCCAAATGCATGTTTTGAAAATGAGACCCTCACTTAACAAATTTGGTATGTTAAGTGGAGGTCAAATTCATGTCTTGAAAATGAGACTCTCACTTAACAAATTAGATATGTTAAGTGAAAGCCAAGTGTATGTTATTTTTAAAAGAAGGGAAATCTATTTATCAATTTTAGGTATGTTAGATAGAATTCAATGATATGTCTTGCTTTCATGTGTGATTCTTTGCTTTTGAAAAGAGTGAAACTTCAATTCTAACATATAGGAAATATGTTAAGTGAAGTTTCCATTTTGTGCTATGATTTTATTTAAAGATAGACTCCTCATTCAACAACTTTGAATATGTGAATGAATATGATCATTTTCAAGAATGTGCTTTTGAAAAGATGGAAACCCCAACTCTAACATATGTAAAATTAAGTGAAGTTTCAATTTTATGCTATGATTTTATTTGAAAATAGACTCCTCATTCAACAATTTTGAGTATGTTGAATGAATATGGTCATTTTAAAAAAATGTTCTTTTAAAAAGATGACTTTGATCTTGATTTTGAAAAGAACCTCCATATAACAATCATTGGGATTGTTAGGTGAGGTTTGGTTATATGAGTTTTTTTTAAAGGTGCTTTTGAAAAGTGGACTTTGTAGAAGAGTTTATTTTCTTAATCATTAAGATGAACCTTGCCTCACCAAGCTAGTGGTAAGGAGGTTTCAAATTTTTATCATTTCCTTTCATGAGTTAATTTTATTTTTCACCTATTGGGAAACCCAATAGGGGTTCTAGGACCTACAAGGAGTGAGGTCCTAAAACCTAGAGGATGTTGGCTAACTTCGCTTAAAAATGAAATAATCTAAGTGCCAACAGAAGGAAAGATAGTCTTGGCTCATATGAAATACAACTCCACTTTAGATGCTTGGAGATAACAATTGTCTACTAGAGATGGAGAGAGAAACCATCCCAGTGGAATCGCTAGAAAAATCTATGGTGTTTATTTTTGGATCTATGTATATGTGTGTGTATATAGGGGGAGATACCACGCAGATCTAAGGATGTACTTATTGAGATGATGGTATGACATCAAAGAATAGTGTACTATCTAGAAAGATAAAAATCACTACCCTACGATGGACATAATCACCTAATAAGGACTCCTAAGGCATGATGGGTGTTGACCTCACTTTTGGAGTGAGCTCTCAACTTCTCCATCTTAGACATAGGACTCCTCTAGACACTAAGAGTTCCTTAGTCCTAAGACACTTCTAGTGATTAGGTGAACACTTAACCTAACCCTAGAGACTTAGAAGGGTTTATCATAGGATTAGGCTAGGCATTAGGGATTTAAGGAACCACTTATCCTATAGCTCAAATCCAACCCATGTACACTCCTTCAAACCAATCCAATTCAAATCTCAAATCAATTCCAACTCAATTAATTTTCTCAGATCTTAAATCAATCCCAACTCAATTGAGTTTCTCAAATCCAAAATCAACTCCAAATTCAATTCCAATCCTAAATGATTCAAATCCAAAATCAATTCCAAATCTAACTCCAATTCCAGATGATTGAAACCCATGATCATCCAAATGCAAAACCTTCTTAAGCCTTATGAATCACATCCATAAGCTTAGCCAAACCCTTCAAATCAACCCAAAGCCAAGTGATTTTCTTATAAATCACTTATTCCATCATTTGTATTCACAACTATAAATGAAATTGGCATCCAAACTTTTTGAACTACCTTAGCCAAATTCACAATGAAATCACTCCTAATTCACATGATTCTCTCATGGATCATTTATATTCTCATTTATCTTCACAAATATAAATGAAATATAAATTCAAATGGCCAAAATCAAATCAATATAAATTCAAAACTCAAATCCAAATCCAATTTCTTGGATTTAGCTAAATCATTTTCAAATCAATCGAAACCCTTGGATTTGCTCTTCAGACAATCACACCTTCAATCACATGCCCAAATATAAACATAAACTACAATCTCCAAGCCAAAATCAAACTAACCCAAGTAAAACCCATGTTCATCCTTTTGACTTGAAATTGTCAAATGAACCAAAACCCATTTGACTCCAAACCACTTGCAATTGGATTTATACTTTCCATCATAAGTCCATATGTGAGTTCTACCAAACTTGAATCAAGCCATGATCAAGCTAATTTATCCTTTTAGGTCCACTTGACCCAAAGTAGCCTAAAGACCCATTTTTAACCAAGTTCTAATCGAACCTGAATTGGGTTGAACCAAGATCACCCAAGCCTCACATTGTGATCAACAATCATCCTAGAATGAACAATCACTAAAATTGGAACAAACCAAGTCAAACTTAGCTTTGACCAAGTCAACACTTAGCCCAAATGAGACCTAAACAAGCCAAAATTTACTATGAGTCAAATTGATTGAAACCATTGATCTAAACCAATCCATAATCAATTATTAAATATGACCAAGCCCTCACCTAAGCTAGACCAAACCCAATTGGCCCTCCTAACCAAGTTGACCCAAATTTACCTAAAAAAGCCAAAATGGGTCAAATCTTGATCTAAGCCAAATTAATTGCATCCAATGGGTCAAATTCATTCTAAATTGATTGTTGAACTTGACCAAAGCTTCAATTGACCAATTAGACCCAACCTAGCCCAATTGACCATGAACCCAACTTAACCCAAAAGGTTAAATCAACTCAAAATCAAATCAAATTAGAATTGCTTGAAACCAAAGCTTGCAATACATTTCAAATTATCAACCAAGCTTAAACCAACCCATGACCTAACCCAATTTAGTCAAATGGGTCAAATTGGTCAACTCAACCCATTTGACCCAAATGAACCTAAATGAACCAAAACTAAATCTAAACCAAATTAAACCAGACCAATGATACCCATAGGCTCCAAATGATTATTTGAACTTGAACTAATACATAGTTTGACCCAATTTGACCAATTGGTCAACCTAACCCAATTTGACCCAACTTTACCCAAATGGGTCAAATTGGGCCAAATCAAATCAAATGAACTCCAAATCACTTGAAATTTGACCCAACCTAATTTTAAATCATTTCAAATCTTTCCAAATCAAACTCATAGCCAAATGACCACTTTGCCCTTGGGTCAAAGGGTATCCCATGACCAAATTCACTTGAAATTTGGTCATTCCTTTCTCAAGGCCACTTGTCATCTATTGGTGTACATAGGCACCAAAGAGGGTTGTGAACATGACCCAATGAGCTTGGGTCAGCCATGACCCAAGAAGAGGCCAAACCAACCTCCCCAAACACCCTTGGACACTTGGCTCACTAAATTCACTCACCAATCACATGGGCAGGCACTCTCCCTCACTCCTCCACACAAAATAACTCATGTGGGATGCTTTCTAGCTCAAACTGATATGCTAATCCAAGCCATTGAGCCAGAATGGTAAATCAACCATCCACCATCCGATCCAAGGAGAGATACCCCCCCCCCCCATTCTGACTCAAATGAAAAAAGAGATTCATTCCTCAGAGTTTTAAAAGTTGAATTGAAGCCTCCCAAGATTTTCCTAGCCATTTCTGAGCTTCCTTACTTCCCGTTTCTTGATTTTACTCAAAACTAGAATAGGGGAGATCAATCCTGAGCTCAACTCACTCAATTCTCAACTAAAGTGCAATTAACCTTGCACACACCATCCTCGAACCAAGGCAAGTAAAAAAAAATCAAATCATGAGCTTCCCGATGACCGGAGCTAGGAGTTCAATCGAAGCTGATCACCTCCGTGTCATGGATTGGTCTTCTGAGCTAACTACATCGAATCAGGCTTTGTTTCATCAAATGAAGCTTTCTGATCATTGGAGCTGCGGTCCTATTTCCAGGTGAGGTATGCCACTGAAACTGACCTTAGAGTAAAATTTTCTTGGTCCTTTGTGAAAGAAATCATTATGTCACATGATCTCCACCGTTAGATATGTTACTTGTGCTTCCCCAAATATGTGGGATGATTTTGAGCTCTATTCAAGCTCGGGTGAGCTTGAATAGAGCGACGATCGATGGACGGCATCCATCTCGCGTTGCTCAGGAGGAGACAGATCATGGACCATCCATTCTACATAATAAGATCAGACGGTCCTGATCAAATCACGCTTTAAATCTCTCAGATTTTCTCCTTAACCATAGATTAAATTGTGTCCAATCTTAGATAGGATAATCTATGGAAAGTGCGTCCGCTGCCAGCTAACACAGTCGACAGATTTGATAACTTAAATAACTAATTCCATCGCACTATGTGGAAAGCACGCCGCGTTAGCTGCCGCATGGCCCGACGGGATTAGGAGTTTAATTAGGCTTAATTAATCCAATTTTAATGGTGAAACTTCCAAAATTTGTAACTAATTATAGAAAATTCTAAAAACTACAAATAAATACTCATTTTAAAGGTAATACAGAGGTGAATAATAAAAATTTAAAATCAATTAATTTTAAATAGTGATTTTGACTCAATTTAAGTTTTATTAGAAATGGAATTAAGTTAATTACTCTCTAATTACTCTAGCAATTAATTCTAAACTTTTGAGATTGATTAGTGAAATGATCTCTATCTCCCATAATTTTCTTGGAATTTATTACTTGATTAATTAGGGTAATTTCTTATTTTATTCTTAATCTCTCTCTTAATTAATTAAATGATTAATTAGCATGTTAAATAGTAATGAATCCATTAATTAAGTTGGTCAATCATTATGAAATAGTGAATGGACATAGAGAATGAGATTAGGACCTTTTTCTAATCTTTTCTCCTAAGTTTATTTCATTTAGATAACACTTAATTAATTTACAACTAATTAAAGGCGTAATCACTTCATTAAATAGTTTAATTAATCAAAGTCAAAACCAAATCATTCCAGAACTCAATCATTCAATTCTTGAGTAGAATCTTAGGTGTTCAATAACCTAAGAGAATTCCAAAGGAAATTATAATCAAATTACATGTAAAGGAGGGTTATAAAAGTAATTAATCAAATCCATTAGCTTAATTAACCAATAATTGTGAGCCAATTGCATTAGGCCCCTTCATTTCTTAGGTGCATTGCTGATTTAAATTCTATGTAGTTGCATATCATATGTTGGCTCATAATTATTTGGATAATTATGTTAAAGTGGTGTAGGAAAGGGGTAATTAATGGATTTAGTTTATACAATAATTTAATCAAATCATAAAATCAAGTTAATTATCTTTGCATTAAACAAAATTAAATTACAAACATGAGAATGGTTTGGGACTAGCAAACATATTATCATATTTTTTAAACTTTAACAAGCTTTGGTTCCCTTTAAATCCTTTTACATAATCTGATTACTCTTAGGAAGTAATTTAATTGAAAGAAATTATATGCTTGGGTTCATTTATTCCTTTCCAATCATATTAAATTATTGAATAACATTTGACTCATGCATACATGCTTTACAAAATTAATTAAAGCAAATGGTTTCCTTTATATCAAGCTTGCATGTATTGATTTAATTTTAATATATGTGTGGCTATTATCACTACTAAATTCAAAAAATATCTATTTTTCAAAACTTATAAACAAAAGAATATATGCTTTATAAATGCTAGTTATAAATACATAGGAGGTGTATGTGATTATAACTAGAATGTATGAAATGGAGTTTATTTCCTTTTATCCATGTATTATTTGTATAAGTAAGAATGTTAGTGGGGTATATAGCTTGGACATCCGGGAGATGCGAGCTTTAGCTAGCCCCAAGGAGGTCATTTGATTTATCTCATTTCCCTGATTTAATAATGGCACGTACCCTATTTGATTCCAATCTTATACATATTTCAATATAAGGATTTGGATAAAA
The DNA here is from genome assembly GCA_021442155.1 of Cymbidium sinense. Classification (NCBI taxonomy): domain Eukaryota; kingdom Viridiplantae; phylum Streptophyta; class Magnoliopsida; order Asparagales; family Orchidaceae; genus Cymbidium; species Cymbidium sinense. Next base: position 84,924,913 of record CM038217.1, on the reverse strand, counting down.
ACTTCAATCCATGCATGTAAACCATTCAATCAAATTAAAATACAACCTTTTCATATGATTTCATTCTCCAAATTATAAATACATGTGTATATATTTAAGAAAAGCAATATATAGTTTGGACACCCCGAGAATGTGAGGCTTTAGCTAGCCCCAAGGAGGTCGGTTGATTACCTCACTTCCCTGGTTTAACAATGACACGTACCTACTTATTTCTTTTATACATATATATGTGTATTTGATTAGAGAATGATAATCCTTAATCTTTCTATTAAAAATGCATGCATTGGCAATTGTTTAAATGATTGGATTAATTGACCATGTGAGTTTGGAGCTCCTTTCCTTATACACTTCTTCACAAGAATTTAGAAGAGGGCTTCAAGTTAACTTGGCAAACTAATCCAACAAAAGAATTCAAACATACATACTCACATGCATCATTTAAGTGTGACCAAAATATATTATATGTGTAGGTATGTTTATGGCTTAATCATGTGTATGTTACATGTGTTGAAAAGGAATAAATCAATATGTGTTATGTGATAGTATTTCAATTGAGTTAATCTTAAGAAGTCTTTCACATTAAATGGAATCATTTAAAAGAGAACCCAAACTTAAGACAAATTAAAACACATAATAAATCATTCATTAGAGAGAATTTAATTAATGAATCTACCTTAGAAATGCTTTAAGGTAGGGATGAAAGAGAGCTCTCTTCTCTTTTCTTCTCTTCATAACACTTAGTCACTTTGTGTAAGTTCATTCAAACCAAATCAAATCACCAACTAAAATTGACAAGACAACTAAATCACTTAAAATGAAATCACCATCTAAATTGAATCTTTCATACTTGGAAAATTTTAACCTTAAAGCCTAGCTAAGACATGCCACACAAGTCTTAAATGACATACACATTAGGCTAAGTCACCACTTCTAGCTCTATGTTAGGGCGGTGCATGGTTTGATGCATGATTTTGTTTTGTGGTGTAATATTTTAGATTGGATGTTAGGGTGTATGTGCATAGACTGGATGATAGAGTGATCTTAGCCTAATCATGTCTTACAAGGGATTGTGCTTAAGGGGCTGCTTTAATAAAAATAAAAAGAATATAAATACTTTTGTTGTGCAGGTTTCTTAGCCCCTAAGCATAAACCAAATTAGGCTAGATGAACTTGGCTACCCATGTGCAAGGTGCTAAGTTCAAATTATTAATATAACTGCTTGGGTTGTGCGGTATGTTTAGCTAACCTTTATTTTGCATGTTTAGTTAGATTTACCTTTCCCATTTTGATGTAAATTTTATAATTATGATTTGGAATGAATGTTATGGGGGATTAGGATGAACATTGGTTAAAGAGGTTAGGTCCTTTTTGTACCATGTCATTCTTTGGAGTGAACCAAATCAAAGAAGAAAATGGAGGAAAGAAAGCTTGAAGAAATGAAGACCCCCCCAATAACATGAATTCCTTTTAATTGTAATTATTCATTTGTAATCTGGGTTGTATAAGGATAGAGCTTGGATACCCATTTCCCTTTTTTGGGTTATACGATGGAACCCGACCACATTGGCCTCTTATTCTTTTGTGCTAATTTTATAAATTGATTGATGTTATATTTATGATTGTGCAATTAGGATGGCATAATTTTCCAAGTTTCTTAATTTTTTGATGATTATTGAATGGCCTAGATGCGATTAGGCTCTTAGGAAAAAATAAATTTTCTATTCAATTAATCAATTCAAAATAGAACTAAATAATTCATAACCTCACCTAAAGCCTGGGACATAAATCAAGATAATAAAATATTTAGCAACCCCTTAGTTGAATGTTGTATGTCTCATATCATGCATAAATCTTTTTATCTCACTCTTGCCAATGGAGGGCTTCCACCTTTACTAGGGAAAATGGTTTGACCTTTAAGAGTCATGGTGAAAATACATCTCCTTATTTCTGATTTTGGCCCATATAAATTTTCTCATGCATTAGGCATATAAAATCACATAGCCTATGTCAAATAAAATTGTCCAAAAATCAAAAGTAAAACTTGACAAAATTTGCATTAGATTTAGGTCATTATTCATACCCTTCATGATCTAGTCTCTTAGGGGGTGAGTTTAAGGATTTAGTTTCTCTTTTAAGTAAATAATAGCCTAACCATCATACAAAGAATATGACTTGCCTACATGTATTTAAAATCATAGGAGGAGTTAGTTGGTGGCCACCCCAGGCAGTTGTAAGTCCAACAGTTGAGTGGTTTATCCTCTCTTACAGAAGTAAATAATACACCCATTTTATCACTTAGATTTAGGTCACACTTTGGCTTATGTTGAAGCTTTCTAGATTTAAGATCTAAGGTTAATGTTTCCTTTAGGGCTACAAGCATAAATCCTTACATCTTAAGTATTTCTATAATCTTGTATTGTCGAATTATAAGCCCCAGATTTCTAATAAAAAATCAGCTCAAACATATAATTCTCCTTAATTTCAAGAATATAAAGCCCAACCATAGGATTGTTTGGGATGCTCACTAGGTTTCCTAGTATCATGAACATCCCCTACTCATCTCCCTTTAGTTTCGATAATAACTCTCTCCTTTTGATCAATCCCACTTTATTTTCTAAAAATAACCAATTGATTGATAGTCCTATCTTTGAAAATCTTTGGAGACAATGATCATTTATCTTATTTGAGAGTATTCTTAAGGAACCTCATTCTGTAGGATGTAATTAACTATTGGGGCTTGCCTCCATAGGGAACTTAACAAAGTTGGCTTAAAATAAACCCTACTTTACTTTTTCATGTAAAGTGGAGGAAAGATCTCTGGTACATTCGAAGATCCATTGGACTTAGGAGTCTTTATTAGGTGACGAGGTCCATTATAGAATGGTGACTTCTATCTCTCAAGATAGTACATCATTCCTCAATATCGTACCCGATCACCTAAATAAGTACTAAGATCTACGTGATGTCCCCTATCATGAAAAAATAAACACCATAATGGGTCTTCGAATGTACCAGAGAATTTTTCCCTACTTTACATGGATGAATAAAGTAAGGCTTATTTAAATCAGGTTCTAAAGTTCCCTATGGGAGCATCTAGTTCCTTAGCATACTCTCGAAGTAGGTGAGTTCCTTCAGATGATATTATTTATATTTGGAAGATCAAATGAGAATCATTATCTCAATTAATTCATGATAGATAGTGAGCATCAATAATTGTTTATATATTTGAAAAGAGTTATATGTTTGAAATGAAATTTTATTAGAAAGCTAGGACTTATAATCTCACAACATAAGGTTGTGGGAATGCCTAAGAGGTGAGGATTTATGTTAGTAGCCCCATAGGAAAATAACAACCTCAGCTCCTAAATCTAGAGAGCTTTAACGAGGGCCAAAGCATGACCTAAATCTAAGGCAAAAGTGGGTATATTATTTACCTCCACAAGAGAGGGTAAACTACTCGACTGTTGGACTTATAACCACCTGGAATGGTATCCAGCTAACTCTACATTTTAAAACCATGTGGTCAAGTCATATATTTTGCAAGATGGCTAGGTTGTTATTATTTAGAAAGAAATTAAATTCCTTAAACCCACTCCCTAGGAGATGAGCATGAGTGGTATGGATAATGAATTAGTATAATGCAAATATTATCAAATTTTATTTGATTTTGACTCTTTATTTTGATATAGTCCATATAATTTTATATGCCTAAATGCATGGTGAAGTTGATTATGGCCAAATCAAAAGAGAAAGAGGTGTTTTTCATCATAGGCTCTCAAAGGTCAAGCCTTATTTTTATCTGGCAAAGATGGAAACCCTCTCTTAGCAAGAGTGAAACAAAATGACATGCATGATATTAAGCATGCAACATCCAGCTAAGGGGTTGCTAAATATTTTATTATCTTGATTTAATGCTTAGGCTTTATGTTAGGTTATGAGTTATTTTAGAAAATTTAGTTATGAGTTATAGTTGGGTAGAAAATTTATTTTTTCTAGGAGCCTAATCACATCTAGGCCATACAACAACACTAATAATAAAGAAACCATGAAAAGGCATGTAATTTTTATTGCATAATTGTAAACAAAACATTGAACAAATTTATAAACTAACATAAGAGAATAAAAGACCAGTGCGGTCGGGTACTGTCATACAACCCGAAAAGATAAATGGGTAACCTCTACCCTTATACAACCCAGATTATAAAATAATAATTACAATTAAGAATAAATACATGTTATGGAGGTCTTCATTTTCTTCAAATCTTCATGTCTTCTTTCTTCCTCTTCGCTTCTTTGATTTGGCTCACTTCAAGGCATCATATGGCACACAAGACATAGTCTTTCTAGCCAATGCTCATCCTAATTCCCCCATAACACTAATCCTAATTTCTAATTTCAAAATTTCATTAAAATGGAAAGATAAATCTAACTACACCTACAAAATAAAGGTTAGCTAAACATTCATTCCACCCAAGCAATTATATTTATAATTTTGGCTTAGCACCCCACACATGGGTATCCAAGCCCACCTATTCTAACTTAGATTATGCTTATGGGCTTAAGCAACTTCCAAAGAGAGCATTTATATTTATTTTTCTGTAGCCTCATTAAGCGTAATCCCCTACAAGAGACAAAATTAGGCTAATAATGGCTAACATCCATTCTATGAAACATACACCCTAAAATAATACATCACAAAATAAACATACATCAAACCATGCACCACCCTAACATAAAGCTAGAAGTGGTGGCTTAATCTAATGTGTGTGTATTAAGGCTTGTGTGGTATGTCCTAACTAGACTTTAGAGTTATAGTTTCCTAAGTGTAGAAAGATTCAATTTAAAGGGTGGTTTCACTTTAAGTGGTTTAATTAATTTGCAAGATTTTACTTAATATTTTCTTTTATTTCATTTGACCTAAATAAAATAACTAAGTGTTATAAAGAGAAGGAAAGAGAGGATCACTCTCTTTTATCCCTACCTTAAGTCATTTCTAAAGCCAATTAATTAATCAATTATTATTAGTAAATGGCTTATTATATCTTTTAATTAATCCTAAGTTTAGGTTCACTTTAAATAAACTCATTCAATAAGAAAGGTATCTTAAGATTAATTGGAATGAATTACTATCACATAGCACATGTTTATTTATTTCTTTCCATCATATATAACATGCATATAGTTAAGTCCTAAACATACATGTACATGCAATTTATGTTTTAGCATACTTGAATGATGAATGTAAGCAAATTTATTTGGGATTGATATTTCATTTGGTTGAATTATTTTGTCATATTAATTTAAATCTCTATCTAAATTCTTATGCAAAAGCATAAGCAAAGAGCTTTAAGTTACATGATTAATCAATTCAACCACTTGAACACTGTATGAATGCATGTTTCTTTTTAATAGAAAAGGAGATTTTCATTCATTATCCAAATGTACACACAAATGTATAAGAGTTTTAAGCAAGTATGTCACCATTATTCTACAGCAAGGGAGTGGGGTAGGAACCTCCTTAGGGCTACTTAAAGTCAGTCCGAAGTCAGTTAATATACCCGTTATCCTCATACATATGGATGTATAAGCAACTATAAGAATGAGAATCATGCAAAAGTAGAATTGATTTGATTAAATTATCATTTTCATCTACTAGTTGTATCACACACATAAACACACACACACACACACACACACACACACACACACACACACACATATATATATATATATATATATATATATATTTAAGTAGGAAAGACACCATTATTTTGCACCAAGGGAGTGAAGTAGGAACCTCCTTAGGCCTTCTTAAAGTCGTGCATCCCTCAAATGTCCGGATATATATATATATATATATATATATATATATATATATATATATATATATATATATATATATATATATATATATATATATATGAATGTGCAAGCCACTATAGAAATGAAACTATATAAAAGTTGGATTCAATTGAATTGATTTATTTGTGTACATGAATTAAATCTCTATTTAAATTCTAATATCAAAATTGCATAAGAATGAAATCAAGCAAGTACGTCACCATTGTTCTACACCAAGGGAGTGAGGTAGGAACCTCCTTTGGGCTACTTAAAGCCGTGCATCCTTGGGATGTCCAGACTAATATACCTGCTAACATTCTTACTTATGCAAATCAACATATGAATATAAGAAAGAAACTTCACTTCATATATTAAGTTTATATTCACATGCACCTCCTATATATATAAATGTAATAAAAGTCATAACACATATTCTTATTCATTAAGAAGCTTTTAAAAATATGTTTGAGATTTAGTAGTGATAATAGCCACACATATTTTTAATTAAGTCAACACATGCAAATTTGACATAAAGGAAATCATTTTCTATTTGATTAAATTTAAAAGAGATGAATGCATGAATCAAATGGCATACACCACTTTAATATGATTGGAAAGAAATAAAGAAACACAAGCATACCATCTTATTCAATCCAACTAATTCTTTAAGGAAAATCACATTGAATAAACTTATTTAAAATAAACCTAAGTTTATTAAAATCACTTTTGATTTCAAGTTTGATTTGGTTTATGAAATGTGGAAGAGGTTTGCTTGTCCTAATCCCATTCCCATGTGTGTAAGCTAATATGATTTAATAAAAAGCAATTATGTTGATTTTCTGAATTAGTTAAATTAAGCATGGATTAAATCAATTAATTACCCTTACTTATGTTACCTTAAGGTAATTAATTAAACAATTATGAGCTAATATAATATGCAACATCATAGAAAAATAAATATCAATACTTCTATGAAACGAAAAGGGCCTAATACAATTAGTTCATAATTATTAATTAATTAAGCTTATGGAACTCACTTAATTACTCTTATGATTTTCTCACACATGTGAGCTAACCATGATTTCATTAGCTCTCCCTTTAGGTTATTGAACACCCAAAGAGCTACCCAAGAGTTAACTAGAGAAGTAGATTCAATAAAATTAATTAAGCTCATTAGTTAACTAATTAAATCTTAATTAACCTTAACCAATCAAAATGAGATGGACTTAGAGAAAAAGATAAATAAGGGAGCCTATGTCTCAATCCCTAAATCCTTTCAATTAATTAATTAAAGTTCAAGTATGATTTGGATTTTTGATTAATCTTATTATTCAATTAATTAAGTGATTTTAATTAATTATTTATTTAAAAAAATGCAGAAGACTTAAAGAAAAGATTGGAAGAGGGAGTCACAATCCATTTTCCTAGACTTCATTATCATTAATAGAGGTTAATAAGCTTAATTGATTGATTAATTTACTATTCATTTACTTAATTATCATTAATTAAGAGAGGAGAGTAATTAAAGCTTAATCCATTAGTTTCCCTTATTAATTATCTAATAAATGCCAAGAAAAATGGAGGAGGCAGAGGTCATTCCCCTAAACATCTCTGAAAAATTTAAAATTAATTGGATAATTAATCATAGAGTAATTAGGCTAATTAAAATTTTAATTAAACCTTTATTAAGTAGAAATTGTGGTTCAAAATTAATTAATAATAATTTTAATGAATTTCACTTTAAAATATCTTTAAAATGAGTTCTCATTTGTATTTTTTGGATTTTTCTACAATTAATTATGAATTTTGGAAGTTTCAGCATTAAAAACATATTAATTAACCTAATTAAACCTCCTAATCCTGTCGACACCACGTGGCGGCTGACGCTACGTGCTTTCCACATGGCACGATGGGATTAGTTATTTAAGTTGTCGCATCAAAGGCTGAGGCGACGGCGGTGAAACGTGCTTTCTACGTGGGCCGTCCGATCTAAGATCGGACTTCCATGATTAAACTCATGATTCTAAAGGGGAAAAGAGAGGTTCTACGCTTGATCAGATCAGGATCATCCATTCTGATCACACAAAATGGATGATCTGTGATCTGTCTCCTCCCGAGCGATGAACAATGGATACCGTCTATTGATTGTTCGATCCGAGCTCACCCGAGCTCAGATGGAGATGAAATTTATCCCATGCCTATGGGGAAGCATACCAAACATATCTAATGGTGGAAATCACTTGAGACACAAGTTTCCTTCATAAAGGATCAACCTATTTTGAGCTAATGATTGATTTTAATGGCATACATCACCAAAGCTTGTGACCCACAATTTCAATGATTGAGGAAGCTGCATTTGGTAGAAATGAAGCCCTGTTGAGCCGCATGAGCTTTGATTTGGTGTAGCTTGCTTGGAATACCAACCCACAACATGTAAGCAATTGGTCTTGGTCGAACTCCACCCTCCGGCCATCGGGAAGCTTGGGAAATTATTCATTTTAGGTCGTCTAAGTCCAAGGATGGAGTGTGCAAAATTAATTGCACTTTGGTTGCGAAATGAGGAAATGGGAATCACTAGTTTGCTCCCCTATTTTAGTTTCATGTACAACTGAGAATGGGGATTTTGGGGAGCTAGAGAAATGCAAGGGGAGGCTTTGGGATCTTATTCTTTGGCTGTTAGGGTTGAATTGAGTGTGAGTGTGTGAGTTTGAGTGAGAATGAGGGGGGTATACCCCCTCCTTCCTTGGCTTGGATGGTGGTGATGGTTTTGGCTTGGTGAATCAATGGTTGAGATGGGAAGTTCAATTTGGGAAGAGAATCACTCCATTTAGCCTCACATGAGTGGAGGAAGGGTAGGAGGTGGCTTCCATTGGAGTAGTGGGTGTCCTTGGTGGTTTGAAATGCTCCAATGGGAATGGGGAGGTGATTTCACCTCCCCATTAGTCATGGCCGACCAAACCACCTTTAGGTCAGATCAGCCATGGTCCTTGGTGCCTAAGTGGACCTATGAATGGGTGTCAAGTGGCCAAGGGGAGGAAATGACCAAATATGCATGTGTCATATCTCATAAGATGCCCTAGATGCTAGGGAAAAGTGGTCATTTGGCTATAGATTTGATTTGGGAAGATTTGGGATGGGTCAAAAGTGGGTTAGCCCAAATTTCAAGTGGTTTGGAGTTTATTTAGTTTGATTTGGCTTGATTTGACCTATTTAGGTCAAATTGGGTTAGGTTGTGTTAGGTTGACCAATTGGTCAAATTAGGTCAAACCAAGGGTTGCGTCAAGTTCACATGACCAATTGTAGTGTATTGGTGTCATTGGTTTGATTCAATTTGCTTTGGATTTTATTATGGCTCATTTGGGTTCATATAGGTCAAATGGGTCAAGTTGACCAATTTGACCAAATTGGGTTGGGTTAGGTATTGAGTCAAGTTTAATTGGCTAATTGAAAATTATTGTAGGCTTTGGTTTGGTTTAATTTGGAATTCATTTGGATTTTGGCTAATTTGACCCTTAGGTCAATTTGGGCTAAGTTAGGTTAGGTTGACCAATTGTTCAAATTGGGCTCAATAATGGCTTTGGTCAAGTTCAATAATCAATTTGGAATGAACTTGAATCATTGGTTATAAATAATTTGGGTTGGATTATGATTTGACCTATTTTGGCTTTTTAGGCCAATTTGGGTCAACTTGGGTCAAATGGCCAATTGGACTTGGTTTGGCTCAATTGAGGGTTTGGTCATGTTCAATCATTGATTATGAATTGGTTTGAATTAAAGGTTTTAGTCAATTTGGCATACGGTGTGTTTTGGCTAGATAAAGTTTCATTTAGGTTAAAGGTTGACTTGGTTTGACCCAATCTAAGATAATTGATTAACATATGATGATTGTTGATCATGATATGAGGTTTGGATGGGCTCAATTCAATCCAATTTGGGTTGGATTAGAACTTGGCTCAAGAAGGTCTTTTAGGTCACTTTGGGTCAAGTGGACCTAAATTGGTTAATTGGCTTGATCATGTCTTGATTCAAGTTTAGTTATATTGATAAATAGGTTTGAGATGGAAATATAAATCCAATTGAAATGGTTTGGTGCCATATGGATCTTTGTTCATATGATAATTTCAAGTCAAAAGGGCTAACTTGGGTTTGATTTGGGTTAGCTTAGATTTGGTTTGATAATTGTAGTTTATGTCTATATTTGGAACAATGATTGAAGGAATGATTGAATCATGACAAAATCTATGGGTTTTTATTTGATTTGGATATAATTTGACCAAGTTCAAGGAATTAGGTTAAAGGGTATAAATTAGATTTTGGTTTGATATTGGATTTAGTTTTAGCTATTTGAATTTATATTTCATTTATATTTAGGAATATAAATGAAGATATAAATGATTCATGAGAAAATCACTTGAGTTTGGAGTGATTTGGTAGTAAATTTGACCAAGCTTATGGTTGTAGTCAGAAGGGCTTAAGTAGGGAATTGATTTAGTTTGATTTGAATTGGCTCATATGGATTTGAATTTCATTTATATTTGTGAATATGAATGAAGGAATGATTTAATTATAAAGAAATCAATCAAGTTTGATTTGGTTTAAAGAGGGTTTTAACTAAGCATGCGAAGGTGGTTCATATGGCTTAAGAAGGGATTTTGGAATTTGAATTTGATTATGGGTTTCAATCACTTGGAGTTTGGAATTGATTTATGATTTGGAGTTTGATTTGAGATTGAATTGATATTTGAGAAAATTAATTGAATTAGGGTTGATTTGAATTTGGTTAAGGCTAAGTCCATAAGATAAAATCAAAGGGATTAGGAAGGGTTTTGGCATTTGGATTTGATCATGGGTTTCAATCATTTGGAGTTTGGAATTGATTTATGATTTGGAGTTTGAATTTATATTTTAATTTGAGGTTTGGTTTGAGGAAGGAATCATGGTTGGGTTTAGGCCATAGGGTAGGCAAGTTTTCCTAAGTCCCTAAGGCATAACCTATTCCTATGGCTAACCCTTCTAAGTCTTTAGGCTTAGGTTAAGTGTTCACCTAATCACTAGAAGTGTCTTAAGACTAAGGAGCTCTTAGTGTCTATAAGAGTCCTAGATCTATGATGAAGAAGTTGAGAACTCACTCCAAAAGTTAGGTCAATAGGGATCCTCGGAGTCAGTTGACTCCAAGTCAATCTCAAGTGGTGAACCCGAATGATTCAGAAAAGGAAAGTCCAATTCTGAATCAGATGAGAGGGGATCAGAATGACTAGAGCTATTATTATTTTCTAGACTTAGAGAGTTTTCAAGAGGAATAAAATCTAAAGTATTAGAAGTGGACAAGATGTAAATAAAAGCTTTTTTTATTGATTTCTTTTTAGGCAGAGGTACATAATAGAAATCTAATAATGTAAGAGGTGTAAGGGATTTAGTGCCCTTGTCAGACAACGCTCCTATCAGTAGAAGAGGAGCTAGCAGAGAAAGTAGTAGCAACTACGGATGGAGTGTTGGACTCGGACGATGGTTGCGCTATTGAACTATCCTAGGAAAGTAGGGTGGATTGTTGCTGCTGCTGCTGCTGCTACTGGGTTGTTACCTTCTTCAAGTTGTCTTCGACAACTTGCAAACCTTCCTTGATGTTGGAGGTTTGAGCTACCTCAGGCACATGTAAAGAGAGTTTCTTAATCTTAGAAATCACTTTTTTAGAGGTTCGGGATAAGGCAATATCCAAACCTTCTTTTGTCTTAAGAAGATCATGGATTTCCCCAAGAATTACCCTAATAGAAGTGGATGGTTGTTCTAATAAGTATTCCTTATGGATAACTACAATGCCTAACTTTTAGCTACGCTCAAGAAAGTCTTTAAAAGTAATATAATCCTCTAAGACATGACTAATCATGCAGTGGTAGGGGCAATAGTTAGGATTATTACTCTTGCCGACTTCCTCCAGCCTCTAGGGCACTGACAACTGAAAGTCAAGTTTCTTTAAGAGATTCTTAAAGATTTTCCTAACTACCTCCCTCTTGAATGAATATGGCTTATTCAATCTATTGGCAAGAGTAGGTGGGTAATAGCTACCTGTCGGTGGGTAGGAGTACCACTGCTTGGTTGGTTGCTGATGTGGTGAATGGCCATTATGGTGGTCGTGGTGGCTGATATGATAGCCGAGGTGGTGGTAAAGGAGGTGACAAAGGAGGCTACTGAGCACGGGGTCTTTCATACTGGACTCTGGCTGGCTGCTTGCTTTTATCCACTGGCACAATTGTCCCTAGCTTCTTCTCGAACACCTTCTGCAATAAGGGCCGAGATGATTGGTCAAGAAAGGGAAACTATTTGGCTTCCTCTTGTTGGCTAGCTGCCTTGTTGATTAGTTTCTCAAATGTCATGATGATAAAACCCTTAAGCATAAAGGTGACCAGATCATGAATGTTCTTGAGAAGAATCTCAATGGCATGCTATTTGAATAGCTCCGGCTAGCATTTCATGCTCAGGTTGGGCAACTTGAGAATATAATCACCAAAGGACTCATAGGGAACTTGCTTCACTACAATGAGGTTGCCTACAATCACTCTTTAATGAGCTCCAGCAAACCTCTTAATGAAGAGGTGCTCCAACTCAGCAAAAGTCCCTACCTAATCATTGGGCAATTTGTCATACCAATTAAATGCAACTCTTGCTAAGCTGCTGATAAAAAGTCTAAACAAAAGTGCATCACTACCACCGGTGCTGCAATAGTCGACCCTAAAATGTACAAGATGCTGATCGGGGTTCTCTGTCATCAAAGATCTTGAAGGAATGTGGCACAAAACCCTTGAAGTATTGAACTACATCGAATTCCTTCTGGTATGATCTACCCTTTGGAATGGATGAGCTCCCCTTGACTTGTGCTATTGCTTCCCTCACTCGTTGCTCTACCATGTGCTTAATATCCTTTTCATATATAGAGGTTCCATCTGTGACCTTTCTATGCAAGCTACCAGCATCATCATCTACGGGGATGCATATAGGATGATCTAAGGTCTGTACCAACTTTGGCTGTCAGCTATCATGGGAGAAGGTTGTGAAATTAGGGCTGAATTCTGCAATTCTAGGATTGCTACCATCAACTCCTCTACTTTCTTCTCCATCCTATCAATGTGATCATTATTTTGTCTAAGATAGTGAAGGAGGTCCTAAGTAAAGTGAGAAGTGTTACCTTCCTCAAGTAAAGCACCTTCCTGGCTAATCTGATCTCGTTATAAAGATCCTTGTGTATCAACCATTTGGATCTCAGCTATGTCATCCAACATGTCAGCATCATCAAGAATGAAGCTGACTTTATCCTCATCCTGATCTGAATGGTCACTTCTGAGAATTCATCTATTCTGAGCAAAGTAGTCTGCTAATATGTTATCTATCGATTGGTCTACTATGCATGGCTAGACCGGTATGAACACCCACTGATGGCTAACTGTAGGACTATGCTCATTTGTCTCTATGCATCAGATGCTAGCCATGGATAAGACTTCCTCGCTGGGAGGATCAACTATCATGGGGACTATGTCTGTCCCCTCCTCTCTATCTCTATTTGCTGTGGAGGTGGTGTGATGACGACGCTCTTGGGTCACCACTCCTTCCTGACCACAGTAGAGGTAGGAGATCGAGCAAGGAGCTCAATCTCACCTCGACATATGGAATGGATGGAGCAGGATCCTTGGGTCATAGCTGGATCACCAGTGGGGATGGTATTTCCTTGGATGGGGGCTTATGAATCTTGGCGGGAGTGGTGGATGATGTAAGTTGAACGGGTGATGGTGGATGATAAGGGGAGCAGTGTGATGGAAACACTGACTGCCTCTCAACTAGAGATCTCCTCCTGCATCAGACTGTGCCAGTAAGATCAATATTATCTGAATGATTGGCCTTGACTGGGCGACGATCAAGGAAACCCATCAGGGCGGAGGCTGTTGACTGCTTGGCATACCTCTCTCTCTCTCTCTCTCTATCTCTCTTGCCCACCTGGGCTGATACATGAGCCTCCATAGCTCTCTCCATGTGGATCTGACCCCTAATGCTCCTAAGGATCACTGATCTTAAGTCAAATAAGGTACCAAACTCTGAGCATCCGTAAGCTCTGCCGACCTGGTGTAGAGCAGTCCTAAGTCTGATATAGGGCTTCCTATGATCCCTAGCTGGTGTCTCAAAGTATACTGCCAGGTGGAGGAGATGTAGCGATCCTCCTATAATCTTCCTCTCCATTTGAGGTTGAGAGGGGTTGGAACCTTCTACCACTAAGGAGTGGAGATGTCCTATGGGAAGAACCCTGCTCGACGATTTGAGAAGCAGCGTCTATCTCTCTGGCTACCCCATCATGATGCTTAACCTTCTAGTTTTTGTTGCGGTGTTGGGTGCTTGTGAGTAAAGCAGGACGGGAACTATAACATACCTTCAAGGTGGAGACTATCTTGGAGGCTAAGATAGTCTTCCCCTTTAGAGTAACCAAAGAGGAGGTAGTAGCTCTCACGAGCCATGGCATGACAATTGATTGAACCTTATGAAGCGGCACTAATACAAATACCGGGTGGGAACCACTGCAACCTTCCTCTTTAATGAGGGGAACTCAGAGTCAGACGACATGTCAAAGCGGATAAGTGGTGTTTGTCCGGCCACCTCCTACCTACCCTCACAAGTAATACAAACTCCCTCAAAGCCATGACCAAAGTAAATCAGAAGTGCGGCATGTGAGATTGGCCTGATCCAAGGCTAGATCTACACTACAGGGGAAGGAGAAAATGAACATGCTGGGAGCCATGATCACTGCACTAATTGAAGGCTGAAAAGACTAACTGCACTAAAATCATTGCATTTGTTTGAAATATAACTGAGTTAGACCCTCGCTTCAGTATTTTTCTTCAATCATTGACTTCTAAACTTGATTTGGAATTTGAACCCACACTTAACAAATTTAGGTATGCTAAGTGGGGTTCATTGAATTTTGGAGAGATTTTTTGATATTTGGAGGAGAGACTTTGCCATAAGATTTTGATTTATAACCCATACTCAACCAATTTAAGTAGGTTTGGGGTTCAAATATTTGGAGACACCTTGGAGATATTTGTATTGTGTGTCTTGTTTGAAAATTTTTGATTTGGAAAACCTTTACTTAGCAAATTTAGGTATGCTAAAAATGTTTTGAATATTTGTTTGAAAATTTTGTGAAAATATCTTTGCTTGTGATGGTTGTCTATTATGTTGTGATATGTGTTGATTTGATTTAAAAATGGAGCCTTTACTTAACAAATTTGGTATGTTAAGTGGAGGCCAAATGTGTTTGATATGTGTTATTTTGATTTTAAAATGAGGCTCTTTATTAACAAATTTGATATGCTAAGTAGAAGCCAAAATGTGATTTGATTTATTTTTTTAAAAATGAGACTGTCACTTAACAAATTTGGTATGTTAAGTGGAAGCCAAATGTGATTTGATCTGTGTATGTTTTGGTTTGAAAATGAGGCTCTTACTTAACAAATTTGGTATGTTAAGTAGGAGCTAAATGTGATTTATATATTTTTGTAAATGAGACTCTCACTTAACAAATTTGGTATGTTAAGTGGAAGTCAAATGTGATTTGATTTGTGTATGTTTTGATTTAAAAATAAGGCTCTTACTTAACAAATTTGGTATGTTAAGTAACAGCCAAATGTGATTTGATTTGATTTTTAAAAATGAGACTCTCACTTAACAAATTTTGTATGTTGAGTGGAAGCCAAATGTGATTTGATTTGTGTATATTTTGATTTCAAAATGAGGCTCTTACTTAACAAATTTGGTATGTTAAGTAAGAGCCAATTGTGATTTGATTTGTTTTTGTTTGATTTGAAAATGAGACTCTCACTTAAAAAATTTGGTATGTTAAATAGGAGCCAAATGTGATTTATATTTTTTTGTTTGATTTGAGAATGAGGCTCTCACTTAACAAGTTTGGTATGTTAAGTAAAAGCCAAATGTGATTTGATTTATGTTTGTTTTTCAAAATAGTATCCTTACTTAACAAATTTAGGTATGTTAAATAAGGTCCAATTGTGCTTCACATGTTTGTTTTGTGATTATAAAAAAAGGGGAACTCTTATTTAACAAATGAGGGTATGCTAAATAAAGTTCAATTGTTTCTTGATTTGAAATAGAACTCTCATTTGACAAATTTGGGTATGTCAAATGGAGTTCAAATGTATTTTGATTTTGAAAGAAGGAAATCTATTTAACAAATTTAGGTATGTTAAATAAAGGTCAATTTATTTTATGATTTTTGAAAATGAAACTCTCATTTGCAAATTTGAGTATGTCAAATGAAGTTCAAGAATGATTTGATTTTTTTGTGTGATATTTTTTTTAAAAAGATGGAACTCTACTTAAAAAATTTAGGTATCTTAAAATAGAGTTCAATTTATTTTATGATTTTTGAAAATGAAATTCTCATTTGACAAATTTGGGCATGTCAAATGGAGCTCAAACATGTTTTGATTTTTATGTGTGATATTTGCTTTTGAAAAGATGGAACTCCAACTTTACACATATAGAATGTGCTAAGTGGAGTTTCTATTTTATGCCATGATTTTATTTGGAAATAGTATCTTCATTCAACAAACCTGAGTATGTTGAAATGGAGATAACCATTTTCAAAAATGTGCTTTTGAAAAAGGGGAAATTCAAACTTTAGCATATATGGAATATGCTAAGTGGAGTTTCAATTTTTTTATGTCATGATTTCATTTGAAAATAGAGTCTTCATTCAACAAACCTAAGTATGTTGAAATAGAGATAACTATCTTCAAAATTTGTGCCTTTGAAAAAGGGATTTTAAAAATTATTTGATTTTGAAAAGAACCTCCATGTAATAATTGTAGGAATTGTTAAATGAGGTTTAGTTATCTTTATGTCTTTAAAAGAACTTCTTATGAATTTTGTGAAAATATCTTTTATTGTGTGAATTTTGGGAAAGTGCTTTTGAAAAAATGCCATTTTGGAAATTATGCTTTTCAAAATTGTACTTTTTCTTTGCAAATTATGCTTTTGAAAATTGTCATGTTTAAAAAAAGGTTTTAATCTCTTGAGTATAAGATGAACTTGTCTTATGTAGTAAAGGTTCTAAATTTTAGTCATCCTTTCATTAGTTAATTTATTTTAACTTATTAGGGGACAATAGGGGTTTCAAGACCTACATGGAGTGAGGTCCTAAAACCTAAAGGATGTTGGCTAGCTTTGCTTAAGAATGAAATAAACTAAGTGCCAATAGAAAGAAAGATAGTCTCATACCTATAAAAATACAAGTCCACTATCGATGCTTGGAGACAACAATTATCTACTAAAGATGGAGAGAGGAACTAACCCCAGCGAAGTCGCTAGAAAAATCTTTGGTGTTCATTTTTAGTTTTATATATGGGGGACACCATGCAGATCTGAGGGAATACTTATTGAAGTGGTCGGGACATTAAGGAATGGTGCACTATCTCGAAAGATAGAAATCACCACCCTATAATGGACCTAATCACCTAATGACTTCTAAGGCATGATGGGTCTTCGAATATACCAGAGATTTTTGCCTACTTTATATGGATGAATAAAGTATGATTTATGTTAAATTGGGTTCGAAAGTTCCCTATGGGGGCAATCCCCAAAAGTTAATTACATCCTAAGAAGGTGAGCTTCTTAGGAATACTCTCGATTAAAGTGGGCAATTGTTATCTCCAAAGATTTCAAAGATTGGTTATGTTTGGAAAATCAAATGGGATAGATCAAAAGGAGAGACTTATTATCAAAACCAAAGGAGATGAGCAAGGAATGCTCATGATACTATAAAACCTAATGAGCATTCCAATCTATCCTATGGTTCATTTTATAAATTTGAAAGTGAGGAGGATTATTTTGTTTGAGTTGGAAATTTTTATTAGAAAGCTAGGACTTAAAATCCACTAACACAAGGTTAGGGGAATGCTTAAGAGGTGAGGATTTCCTCTCGTAGTCCAAAGGAAATAGTAACTTTAAATCCTAAATCTTGGGAGACTTAGCAAGAGTTAGAGCATGACCTAAATCTATACGAAAATGGGTATATGGTTTATCTCCAAAAGAGAGGATAAACCACTTGACTGCTGGACTTATAACCGCATGGAGTGGTAGCTAACTAACTCCTCATATGCTTTAAAACCATGTAGGAAAGTCATATTATTTTGCAAGATAGTTAGGTTATTATTATTTAGAAATAAACTAAAGTACTTAAACCTACTCCCTAAGAGACTAGAGCATGAGTGATATGAGTAATGACTTAGTCTAATGCAAATCTTTTCAATTTTTATTTGATTTTTGACACTTTATTTTGACAAAGGCCATGGGATTTTTATATGCCTAAATGTATGATGAAATGAGTTATGGGACAAATCAAGAGAGAAGAGGTTGAAGCTCTGTCAGCAGGAGTTTCTATCACAGGTCAAGCGGTTTCCATATATGCAAGAACGGAGACCCTCATTTTACATGAGTGATTCAAGATGATGTGCATGATACTAAGCATACAACATTCAACTAAGGGGTTTCCAATTCTTTTAATTATCTTAATTTAATGCCTAGGTTTTGTGTGAGGTCATGAGTTGTTTAGAAATTTAATTATGAGTTATAGTTGGGTAGAAAATTTATTTTTCTCTAAGAGCCTAATCGAATCCAGGCCACACATTTAATCACCATTCATAAAGAAATTATAAAGATGCATGTCATTTCTATTATGCAATTAGACATAATATCAAACAATTTATAAATCTAGCGCAAAAGAATAAAAGTTTCTCATCATAACCCATAAATAAAATGTTAATGAATACCATTATAAAATATGAAAGAATAATTACAACTTTACAAATGGTAAATGCTATAGGTGTCTTCATTTCTTCATGTCTTCTTCTCTCTTTCATTTCTTTATTTGTGATTTGATTTACTTCAAAGGCATCACAAAACCTCCTACAAAGCCTTCTAAATGCATGCTCATTATCTCCATAACATTAATAATTAATGCAAAACATTAAAAAAAAAGAGGAAAAGTAAATCTAACTACATACAAAAAATAAGTGTGAGTAAACACATATACAACCCAACTATATGTATAATTTGGATTACATCTACACATGGGTAACCAAGCCCATGTCCTAATTTGATCTTTCATTACAACCTTCAAAAGAGAGCATTTATATTTATATTAAGCACTCCTTAAGCATAATGCCCTACAGAAAATATGATTAGGCTAATATCGGCCTAACTTCCAGTCTACAAAGCATACATCCTAACATCTAGTTTAAAATAATACATCATAAAACCAAACATGCATCAAACCATGCACCGCCCTAATATAAAACTAGAAGTGCTGACTTAATCTAAAGTGTGTGTATTAAGGCTTGTATGGTATGCCTTAACTAGGCTTTATTATGATTTTCTAAGTATAAAAGGATGTTTAATCATATAAGGTTGATTTCATTTTTAAGTGATTTAGATGATTTAAGAATTTTATTTAATTGTTTTATTTGATTAACATGCAACTAAGTGTTATAAAGGAAGGTAATCAAATGAACTCCTTGGGGCTAACAAAAGCCTCAGTATTCCTGGATGTCAGAATAAATATACCCATTCTTAAATACACATAATTACAAAATCATGAATGAAAGAAAGGAATTTCTGTATTTATAACTAGTTAGGTTATAGTCACATACATCTCCTATGTATTTATAACTAGTACTCATTAGCATATGTAATCATTCAATTATAAGTTTTGGAAAATAGATTTGGATTTAATAATGATAGTAGCCACACATATATTAATTTAAATCAACACATGCAAGTTTGACATAAGGGAAATCATTTTATTTAATTGATTTTTGAAAAGGATGAATGCATGTATCAAGTGACATACAATATTTAATATGATTGAAAAAAATAAAGAGACATAAGCACATAATCTCATTCAAATCTAACTAATTCCTAAGGGCAATCATATTAAATAAGCTCATTTAAAATAAACCAAAGCTTCTTAATGTCATTTTTAGTTTAATGTTTGAGTTGATTTAAAAAAATTTGAGAGAAGATTTGCTAATCCTAATATCATTCCCCATGTGTGAATTAATTTGATTTAATAAGAAGAATTTAGGTTGATTTTATGGATTAATTAGGTTAAGGTATGAATTAAATCAATTAATTAAACCCTTACATATGTTACCTTAAAGTGATTAATTAAATAATTATGAGCAATGAATGAAAGGTAAATAGCAATGATCCTATAAAATGAAAGGGGCTTCATACAATTAGCTCACAATCATTAATTAATTAAGCTTAAGAAACAAACTTAATTACTTTTATGGTTTTCTCACACATATGAGCTTGCCATAATTTCAATAACTCTCTTTAGGTTATTAAACACCTAAAGCTTTATCCATGTATTGATTAAGGGAAATCAAATGCAATTACTCTTTCAATTAGGTTAATCAATTCATTAATCCATTAATCCATTCTCTTTAATTAATTACCAAATTTGATTAATTAATCTTTGAAATGAAATGGGTTAAGGGAAAAAAAGGTTGGGAAAGAGGTCCCAACCTAATTCCATAAGCTTCTCATTCAATTAAGCATGATTTGAATTTCAATTTAACTAATTAAGTCATTAATTAGTTAATTACTTAGCATTTACTTAGATTTTGAGGTTCCAACCCACCCCTAAGTCTCCCAGCTCAATGAGATTGAGGGGTCCAATATGATGATTAATTACTGTTCAAATACTCAATTATCACTTAATTAAGTTAAAAGAGTAATTAAGGATTAATCAATGAATTCCCCCAATTAATCAACCAATAAATTCCAAGAAAAATAGGGGAGGTAGATGTCATCCCCCTAAACATTCTCAAAAAGTTTGAAAATGATTGGTTTATTAATTAAGGAGTAATTAGGATAATTAAAATTTAAATTAAATCATAATTAAGCCAAAATTACTATTCAAAAGTAATTAAGAATAATTTTAATGGATTCCCCTCTAAAATATATTTAAAATGAGCCTAAGTTTATATTTTTCTTGGATTTTTCTATAATTAGTTATCAATTATGGAAGTTTCAGCATTAAAAACACATTAATTAACCTAATTAAGCTTAATCCCATCAGTGCCACTTGGCACGTTGATGTGGCGCGCTTTTCACGTGGTACTGTGGGATTGGTTATTTAAGTTATCACATCCGTGCACTGAGTTAGCCGACAATGGATGCGGTATTAATCCCCGTCGTCCAATCTCGGATCAGACGATGCAGATCAAACCCAAGGAGTAAGGGGAGAAAACAGGAGATATCTAACGTGATTTGATCCCATTCCAATCACATGGAATGGACGGCCCATGATCCTTCTTCCTGTAAGCGATAAATAATGGCATCCGTCTTCCATGGAGCGTTCGATCTGAGCCCACTCGAGCTCGGATGAACTCCAAAATCAACCCACATCTTCAGGGAAGGAAATCGAACACATCCAATGGTTAAGATCAACTCACATGCATTTTTTCTTCAAAAAGGACCAACACCACTTAAGCTAGAGATTAATTTTCATGGAAATACCTTACCGGAGCTAAGACTGGTAGCTCACACGCTTAAGGAAGCTTCGTCTAGTTGAGATGAAGCCCTATTGAGTAGTAATTGAGTTTGTTCTAAGTGGATAGATCGAAAGGCCAAGGATCAAGCTTTGGAGCTTTGATCTTGATCAAAATCCCTCCTCCGGTGACTTTAGAGCTTGGGAAATAGGTTGGGTAGCTGAGGTGCATGGAAGGTGTGTGTAAGAAGAATTTGAAGTTTGGTGGCGAAATGAGAGAGCTTGGATCGGGATTAGAGTGCCCTATTTGGCCTTGCTCAGGGAGGACAAATGTCAAAGATAGGAAGCTCAGGATCGCTCTAGGGATTACAAGGAAGCTCAATCATGCTAGGAAGCTCTCACAAAATTGAATGATGCATTTCCCTTTTGAATTGAGGGAGTATACCCCTCAGTTTGCTGAGGTGGACAGACAGGATTATTTCCCATTTTTTGGCCAGCCAACCACCATTAGAGCCCCGGGGTGGTCACCATCGAGACCACATGGCTCAGTTTGGTTAGAAGGAGTCAAAGGTGGCTCAAGACTTAATTTGGGCATATTATGTTGGCTTGATCCCTTGGGTGTTCAGCTTGCATGGGAGGTGAGTTGGCTCACCTCGCTTTGGTCCATGGTCGATCTAGGGTGAGTTTGGTGGCTTAGATGGGTTAGGGGATACCTCATTTGGATGAGTGAGGGTTGCCAAGGTGTAAAAGAGAGTGGACTTTGCCCTTTTTGGTAAAATCCCACATGGAGGATTTCCTTTGGATATGGCTCCAAATGGGTTTGGGCTGATTTTAGATTGACACAAGATGGATTTGGGTCAGGTTTGGTCAGCCTCCAATGGGTCATGGGTTAGTTTCATGGGTTTTGGCTTCATTTGATCAAATGGGTTCATGTTGGATCATGTTGGGTTGGGTTGACCAATTGTCAAATTGGGTTAAACCAAGGCTTGGGTTAGGTTCAAATTATGATTTGAAGAGTTTTGGATCAAGTGGTTTCAATTAATTTGGCCTAGGTTTGATTTTAGCTCATTTGAATTCATATAGGTCAAATGGACTAAGTTGACCAATTTGACTAAATTGACCAAATTGGATTGGGTTATGTATTGGTTCATGTCCAATTAGTTAATTGAAAATGATCGTAGGCTTTGGTTTGAATCAATTTAGATTTAATTTTGATTTTGGCCAATTTGACCTTTTAGGTCAATTAAGGCTAAGTTGGGTCAAGTTGACCAATTGGTCAAATTGGGCTCAATTATGGGTTTAGTCAAGTTCAATAATTTATTTGGATGAACTTGAGCCATTGGTTGCAATCAATTTTGGTTAGATCATGATTTGACTCATTTTAGCCTTTTAGTTCAATTTGGGTCAATTTGGGTCAAATGGCCAATTGGGTTTGGTTTGGATCAATTGAGAATCAAGTCATGCTCAAACATTGATTATGAGTTGGTGTGAATCAATGGTTTTAATCAATTTGGTGTATTATGAGTTTTGGCTAGTTTGACTTTCATTTGGGCTAAGGGTTGACTTGGTCAAATGACCAAGTTGACTTGGTTTGACCCAATTCAAGGCAATTGATCACTCTAGGATGATTATTCATCATGATCTGAGGTGGATGGGCTTAGTTCAATCCAATTTGGGTTAGATTAGAACTTGGCTCAAAAAGGTCCTTTATGTCGCTTTGGGTCAAGTGAGCCTAAATGCACCAATTGGCTTGGTTTTGGTTTGATTAAGATTTAGTTGGATTTATATATGGGTTTAAGATTGAAATATAAATCCAACTGCAATCAATTTGGGCTATGATATGTTTTGGTTCATTTGGAATTTTTAAGTAAAAAGGCTAACTTGGGCTTGACTTGGGTTGATTTGGATTTGGTTAGATGATTGTAGGTTTTATTTATATTTATGTAGATGATTGAAGGGATGATTGATTCAAGAGAAAATCTATTGGTTTTGACTTGATTTGGATAGGATTTGGCCAAGTTCAAGGAATTAGCTTAAAGGGCTTAAATTGGGTTTTGACTTGATTTTGGACTTGGTTTTGGTTATGTGAATTTACATTTCATTTATATTTGTGAATATAAATGAAGATATAAATAATTTATGAGAAAATCACTTGAGTTTGGAGTGATTTGGAAGTAAATTTGACTACGCTCATAGAGGTAGGTCAAAAGGGCTTAAGTAGGAATTTGATTTAGTTTGATTTTATTTGGCTATTTGAATGAGGGTTTCATTTATAATTATGAATATAAATGAAGGGGTAATTGCTTTATAAATAAACTAATTAATTTTGGGTTGATTTGCATGAGATTTGGCTAAGCTCATGGAGGTAGGTCCATAAGGCTTAAGAAGGGTTTTGATTGGATTTGGATTTAGTTTGAGGATTGTGTCATTTGATTTGGATTTGAATTTAGATTTGATATTTGATAGAGGGATTGAATTGATCTTGGAGAAAATCAATTGAATTTAGCTTGATTTAAATTTGGCTAACCCTAAGTCCATATAATAAAATCATAGCGCTTAGAAGGGATTTTGATTTTGGATTTGATTATGGGTTCCAATCATTTGGTTTGGAATTTGGATTTGGATTTGGTATTTGAATTTGAATTTGAGGCTTGGTTTTAGAAGGAAAGCAAAGGTTGGGTTTAGGCTATATGATGGGCAAGTCTCCTTAAGTCCTTAAGGCACAACCTACCCCTAGGGCTAACCCTTCTAAATCTCTAGGCTTAGGTTAAGTGTTCACCTAATCACTAGAAGTGTCTTAAGACTAAGGAGTTATTAGTGTCTATAAGAGTCCTAGATCTATTATGAGAAGTTGATAACTCACTCCAAAAGTGAGCTCAACATATGCTTATGTCTTTTTATTTCTTTCCAATCATATTAAATATTGTATGTCACTTGTAATCATGCATACATTCTTTTCAAAAATCAATTAAATGAATTAATTTCCTTTATGTAAAACTTGCATGTGTTGATTTAAATTAATATATGTGTGGCTATTATCATTACTAAATCCAAATATATTTTCTAAAACTTATAAATGAATGATTATATATGT
Organism: Cymbidium sinense; assembly: GCA_021442155.1. Taxonomy (NCBI): domain Eukaryota; kingdom Viridiplantae; phylum Streptophyta; class Magnoliopsida; order Asparagales; family Orchidaceae; genus Cymbidium; species Cymbidium sinense. The sequence continues at coordinate 84,900,425 of CM038217.1, read as the reverse complement.
TATGAATGCTAGTTATAAATACATAGGAGATGTATGTTATTTTAGATTAATTGTATGAAGTAAAAGTTTCTTTTCTTTCATTCATGCATTGATTTATGTAAGTAAGAATGTTAATGGGTATATAGCTTAGACATCCCAAGAATACTAGGCTTTAGTTAATCCCAAGGAGGTCATTTGATTACCTCGCTTATCTAATTTAACAACGGCCCATACTCCATTTGATTTCATTCTTACATGCTTCAATACTAGAATTTAGATAAGACTTTATTCGATATGCATAAATATTTAAAGAAACATAACTTTTACATGATTTCTATTCTTGTATTCATTTATACATTCATGTGTATTTAAGAGTAGTGAGTATATCTAGTCTAGACATTCCGGAGATGCACGGCTTTAAGTAGCCCCAAGGAGGTCCTTACCTCACTCTCCTGGTTTAACAATGGCAAAGTATCCACTTAAAACTTCTATACACTTGCATGTGCATTTAGCTAATGAATGAAAATCTCTTTTTCTATTAAGAAAGACATGCATCCATATTTGTTCAAGTGATTGGATTCATTGATTATATGGTTTAAAGTCTTCTTTCTTATGTTCATGTGTATAGGCTTACATATGTTTTAATGTAATGGATGGTTTGGACATCCCGGTAACATGAGGCTTTAGCTAATCCCAAGGAAGTCATTTGATTACCTCACTTTCCTGGTTAACAATGACACATACCTATTTAATTTCATTCCTATGTATTTTTATATAAGAATTTAGATAGAGATTTAAACTAATATGGTATAACAATTCAATCAAATGAAACATTTGAATTCTAAATATGCAAGCTTACATCCATCATTTAAGTTTGCTAAGACACATTATATGTGTAGGTATACTTAGGATTTAATATCATATACATACTACATATGATGGAAAGAAATGAATGGATATGTATCATGTGATAGTAATTCATTCCAATTAATCTTAAGATGCCTCTCTTATTGAATATGATTATTTAAATTGAACCTAAACTTAGGATTAATTTAAAATGTGTAATAAGTCATTCACTAAAGAGAATTAATTAATTAACATGCTTTAGAAATGACTTAAGATAGGAATGAAAGAGAGTAATCCTCTCTTTTTCTTATCTTTTCAACATTTAGTTGCTAGGTGTTAATCAAATAAAATAAAATAAAACACTAATTAAAATTCTCAAATCAACTAAACAACTTAAAGTGAAATCAACTTCTTATGATTAAACATCCTTTCATACTTAGAAAGTCATAACAAAGCCTAGTTAAGGCATACCACACAAGCCTTAATACACATATTTTAGACTAAGTCATCATTTCTAGCTTTATATTTGGGTTGTGCATGGTTTGATGTATGTTTGGTTTCATGATGTATTATTTTAGACTGGATGTTAGGGTGTATGCTTCGTAGACTGGATGGTATGCCATGCCTAATCATGTTTTCTGTAGGGGATTGTGCTTAAGGGGTGCTTAAAAATAAATATAAATACTCTCTTTGTGGGTTGCTTAGGCCCCTAAGCATAATCCAAATTAGGACATGTGGGTTTGGTTACCCATGTGCAGGGTGCTAAGTATAAATTATACATATAACTGTTTGGGTTGTATGGTATGTTTAGCTAACACTTGTCTTGCAGGTGTAGTTAGATTTATCTTTCCTATTTTTAATATAATTTTGCATTAAGAATATGGATTTGTGTTATGGGGGATTATGATGACCAGTGGCTAGAAGGCTTTGTCCTGGGAGGCTCTGTGATGCCTTTGAAGCAAATCAAATCAAATGAAGATATGAAGACATGAAGTATGAAGAAGAGAAGATCCCCATAACACTTATTCATTTATAAATTGTAATTATTCTTTCATATTCTGGGTTGTATAAGAGTAGAGCTCGGCTACCCATTTTTCTTTTTGAGTTGTATGGTGGTACCTGACCACACCGACCTTCTATTCTTTTGTTCTAGATTTATAAATTATTTTATATTATGTTTACTTGCACAATAGAAATGACATGTCGCTTCATAGTTTTTTTATGAATGGTGATTTAATATGTGGCCTGGATTCGATTAGGCTCTTAGGGAAAAATAAATTTTCTACCACAACTATAACTCATAACTAAATTTTTAAATAACTCATAATCTCATATAAAGCCTAGGCATTAAATCAAGATAATTAAAAAATTTAGCAACCCCTTAGCTGAATATTGTATGCTTAATATCATGCATGCATATTATTTCACTCTTGCTAAGAGAGGGTTTTCATCCTTGCACGATAAGCAAAGGCTTAACCTTTGAGGGTCTCTTCTGTGGTTGAAAACACAACTTTCTTTCTGATTTGGCCCATATATTATTTCACTCTTACTAAGAGAGGGTTTCCATCTTGCACGATAGGGGAAGGCTTAACCTTTGATGGTCTCTTCTAAAGTGGAAAACACCTCTTTCTTTCTGATTTAGCCCATAACCTCATTTCATCATGCATTTAGATATATAAAAATCCTATGGCCTTTGCAAAATGAAGTGTCAAAATTAAATATAAATTGAAAATATTTGCATTAAATTAAGTCATTATTCATACCACTCATGCTCTAGTCTCTTAGGGAGTGGGGTTAAGGACTTTAGTCTCTTTCTAAATAATAATATCCTAACTATCTTGTAAAATCATATGACTTGCCTACATGGTTTTAAAGCATATGAAGAGTTAGCTGGCTGTCACTCCAAGCAGTTATAAGTCTAGCAGTCGGGTGGTTTATTCTTCCTTATGGAGGTAAACCATATGCTCATTTTTGCTTAGATTTAGGTCATTCTTTAGCTCTTACTAAAGCTTCCTCGATTTAGGATCCGAGGTTGCTATTTCCTTCGAGTTACAAGCATAAATCCTCACCTCTTAGGCATTCCCCTAACCTTGTATTGGTGGATTATAAGCCCTGGTGATCTAATAAAATTTCAACTCAAACAAAATAATCTTTTCACTTTCAAATTTATAAAGCCCAAACATTGGATAAATTGGAATGCTCACTAGGTTTTCTAGTATCATGAGTATTTCCTACTTATTCCCTTTGGCTTCTAAAATAAGTCTCTCCTTTTGAACTATCCCATTTGATTTTTCAATATAACCAATTTGTTGATAGTCTAACCCTTGAAATCTTTGGAGACAACAATTGCCTACTTTAATCAAGAGTATTCCTAAGTAACTCACCTTCTTTAGGATGTAATTAACTATGGGGGATTAACCACCATAGGGAACTTTAGAACTTGATTTAATATAAACTCTACTTTATTCATCCATATAAAGTAGGAGAAAAATCTCTGGTATATTTGAAGATCCATCATGCCTTAGGAGTCCTAATTAGGTGATTAAGTCCATTATAGGGTGATGACTTCTGTCTTTCGAGATAGTGCATCATTCCTTAATGTCATACCTCAATCACTTCAATAAGTACACCCTCAGATCTACGTAGTGTCCCCCCATACACATAAACCAAAAATAAACACCACTAAACCCATTAGTTCAGCAAATGTAAAGATAAAAATCCTTAGTCTCCTTAATGGTAGTAACAATATAGTCATAGTTTAGAGTTAGGCTTTGTAGAACTTTGGGAACTACTGTTGCATCAGTAATTTTTTCTCCATAAGATCTCATTTGACTAACAATAGTAATTACTCTAGACAGAACATCTTGCAGCATTTCATTACCCTTCATAATTAAAGTTTCAAACTCATTTCGAAGAGTTTGAAGTTTTACTGCTATTACCTTGGAAGATCCTTGAAATTCTTTTTATAGTGTCTCCCATGCTTCCTTTGAAGTAGATGTCATTTCAATTCTTGAGAAAATTTTGTCATGAATAGCTTGTTGAATGATGAATAGTGCTTTTAAATCTTTCTTCTTGTTCTCCTTCAATCGAGCTTCATCACCATCATTTTCATCATATCCACTTTCTACCAAATCCCAAAGGTCTTGATATTTAAATAGAGTCTTCATTTTAATGCCCCAAAATTCATAGCACTCTCCATTGAAAATGGGAATGAGAGGTTGTGAAACACTCATGGAACTTCCACTGACTGCCATTGTCTTTCTTTTCACTAAAGATGCTTAACTCTCAACAAGGCTACTCACTAGGACACTAGCACATTGATACCAAAAATTATTGGAGAAGAGGGTTGTTTTCTGCTTAGTTAATAAAAATAAAAGCATAGAAGATATCAAGAAGATAATAACAAATTAATTTTTCTAGGAGAACACATATAAACTGATTACAGGACTTTAATTAAGATTACAAAGCAACTAATTTGTACCCACATTTACCACTAAAATAAAAAATAATAGATATGGGATGATTTACCCATGATACAATTTAGTAACCATATTCTTAAAAAACTGGACTAAACAGAGAACGTGGGTAGACAGTAGATACTATTTTGAATTATTCTTCAACACTATTGTTGATTGCCAGAGCAATCCCTCAAAGCATCGTTGGAGGAATGGATGGTAAAGGGAAAGGCACTAGTGATCGATGGCATGCTCAGTCTCTTCAATGCAATCAATGGCAAAGGGATCAACATCTTCCTCATCTTATGGCGGTCGAAACATCTCCAAGCCGCCACTGTTGACAACCTTTTCAAAGCTTCCTATCTTGGTTGGACCATACTCATCCTCAGTTGTGATGAGGAGAGCTATGTTGATGCCCAGAATTACAAATCGGAGTAAAGAAAGAAGTTAGTGGAGCAAGGGTATCGCTTATGGGGCATTGTTGGTTCTCAGTGGAGCAGTCTTATTGGCCATTATTTATTTTATTTATTTATGTTATTGAATATATTAATTTATTGAAAATTGATTTAAATTTTATGATAATAGTGATTTTCTTTGCTCAATCTTATTTTATAGTGTAATAATCAACCTTATCATTCTATTTTTTTCAATTTAAAATTTTAAAAAATGATAAAACCAAACATGTTTTTTATTTTCTATTTTAAAAAATAAAAAATTTATAAGAATATCAAACACATTTTTATTTTTTGCTAAAAAAATAAAATAAAAATAGAAAATAGAAAATAGAAAGTGATACCAAATAACCCCTAAACTATTCATACAACTTAAATCACTAACTACATAAACTATTTCTTTTATAACACTAAATTATTCATATAATTTATTCTTACTTACTCATTTAAATCATAAGTTATTGCACTTATAATTTTAATATTATTTTTGTCATTCGTTTCATATTATTCAACACATAAGGACCTTTTAGTTTTTTTTGCATAAACAGCTGCAGCACAACAGATTCATAATTGAGTTTTCCAAACAGAATCACAGCTTCAGCAATAGCACCTTTTTGCACCAATTTCTTCTACAACAGCTTCACAGCTACTTCTCAAATTGTAGTTGTCCTAAACGGGCCCTAAGTCATAAGAAGATCTAAGACATCAGATATATGAGAGATGAAACTAGCATTCTTTTTTAGTGTAAGTAAATTTATTGCATAAATAGTAGAACTAGATGAAAGGTTTTTATTTTCTTAAATTATTGGGGAGGGTAAAATTATTAAGGGGTCATTTGGGAACACTTTTTTTTTCTATTTTTTTTTTATTTTTATGTTGATTTTGAAAACATGTTTGTTTAGAGTATTTTTTATGAGGTTTTATTTTTTTTTTTAAAAAATGTTGTTTTTGAAAACACTCAAAACATATAAAAGATGTTTTGAGTGTTTTAAAAAACAACAAGTACTACCAAACAAAATTATTTTTAAGCAAAACATAAACAAAACAATGCAAAAATACAAAATAAAAATAAAAAACAAAAGTGATCCAAACGGGCCCTAAGTTAATTTATTAAGAAAAATATTAAATTTCATAATGAAATCAACTATTAAGGGATATCAAACAACCAAATTGGATGGTCACCTCTTATAGGCCAACCCAAGTGGGGTTGAATGATTTTGAAATCAACTAGCTATATTGTTCATGCTTTATTATTTCATTAGTAATGAAAGTAAGAGTGTATAAATTTTTTGTAGTTTATATAAATTTATTTTCTCTAGGAGAAAATTTTGAAAAAATATGCTTAAGTTCATTAGGTTAAAGAGTTTTTTTTAACATTCATTATGGTTATGATCCTCAATGGCATCTTTCCATTATGGAGCTATTAAGAATTCTTTTGAATTCCAAAAATGTTGTATTATAGGGATAGTGAAGGTGATAAGACTAAATTCCATAATGGTAAAATTTTGAATAAGCTTATCAACACATTCTTATTTAGGGTTCTAGCAAAAGATTTTCTTAGGAACAATTTGATGAGCATCATTATCATTTTATGATTAGTGAAGAGCAGGGGCAAAACCAGTCTCAATTTTCAGGAGAGCAAATTTATATATTAGGATAAAAGTAAATGGCAAAAAAAAGTTTTAGAGGGCGGGGAGGAATCCTCTAATTCCATAGCATAATAATAATACAACATCATCATTCACCAAAATGTAGAACAGCCCACTAGAAGCAAAGAGAATGCAAAAAAAAGGCACTTAATAGTTCTAATTAACTAATCCAGAAAAAATAGTTCTAATCAAAACAAAGAGGTTGCAAAAAAAGGAACCATAGATCCATCAAGAAGTGAGAATAGGATGAACAACCAACCAAAGTACCAAACTTAAAAGAATCAACAAAACCAACCATCAATGGCTACATAGAAATGAAACCAAACATAATAATAAGCCAAAATCCTCTTCTGTCATAGCATAGCAAATACTCAATCACATATAACAAGCTATCTATTATAAGAAGTTGTAGATTTAAAATAGCAAAATAGCAGTTGAATGAAAACACAAAAATAGCAAAACAACATAGAATGATAGAACTGGGTAGTGGGTAGTGGTCCAATGGACAGCTTGAATGAAAATATAGGAGTTTTGAAACTAGAGAGGCTCAGATTTAATTATAACACATATGTGATATGACATAATCTCATACACTCTATATGGTTATACGTTTAACTTTAACATGTCATTCCAAATATAGAGAGACAAAGGTTGAAATATAAAAGTATTTGATGCTCATCAATCATCATCTTAAAAATCCCACATAAGGTTGACAAATTACATGCATCCAAACCATAAAGGATCAATAAAAAAATATCTACTTAAATTTGCATGTTTTACCATCATTTTAATCCTCTATAGGGTTACATGCAATAATGACAAATCAAAATGAAGGCAACAAAGCAACATTTATCTAAATGAGCATTTTAAATCATTACAGCCTCACTTTTATAATTCTTCTGTAAAAAAAATAGTCAGAACAGAATAATATTACACAATAATTTATAAATTTAAATCAACCCAAAGTAAGTAAACAATCCATCATCAGTATAAGTGTATAACCAAATCTATAAAACAAAAATATGTAAAATATTTGCAATTAAATGTATATGATATCCTTAAATGATTAGTAGCCTAATAGCGCAAAAAAGGTATTGTTGCTCACGAATCACCCAAGGGAACACCCAAATTTTTCACCTCCAATATTTCTTGCTGGGAAAAAAAATAAAAAAATTAAAATGCAAAATAGATATAATGGAATAATAATATTAAATTTCATGGTACTATATTGAAGCAATGAAGCACTTACCAATGGTGTTTTAGCATTTATTTGGGATGATCTAATCCAATTAGATGCACAAACTAATGCATTAACTGTCTTAGCATATAAACAACTTCTATAATCATCTAGTACCCTTCCACCAGCATTAATGTAGATTCAGAAGCAACAGTCATTATTGGAATTGATAAAATATCATGAGTCCTTCTAGACAAACATGCATATTTCAATGTGTTCATCTTCCACCATTCCAAAATATCAAATTGGTCGATATTGAAAAATAATAACCCTTCCTCAAGATATACCTGCAAGTCAGACTTAGCAGACTGTATGGTGCCGATGACATAACAAAATCTTTAAAACCCAACATACAATCAAATTGAGATGTGCCAAGAGGATCTATAATAGACTTCGAAGAAGAAAACCCCACATTGATAGAATCATTCATTACAATAATAGAAGAACTCTCAGAAGCATATATTGCATGTATTTTCCAAAGAGCCTTTTCAACAGATATAATTTGAGAATCAAGTTCATGTGATTCATAGATCTTAGGAAATATAAATGAAATGAATTTCAACTTTAAATGAGGATCAAGAATTGCAACAATAGACATTATTAGGTTATACTCTCCCAATATTTATCAAGTTTTATTTTCATAACTATGGCCATTTTTCTCATATACTCATCTTCAAATCTAGATTCATCCCAGAGAAGCTTCTTAACATGCATTATAGTTGGCAAAAAAATATTTGATGTTGGATATGATGTGCGTGTTTGAGTTTACATTATTAAAATTATAAGAACTTTCTGATTTTTTTCATACCACAACCAATCAGAATCTAGTGATACCCAATTGTAATTTAAATCTCTAGCTGCATAATGAGTTAAGATAGTATGATAAATAAAAGTAAACTCAAGCACCATATAAGTTAAATTCTAATGTGTTTGCACATCAATACAAAGAGATTGTGACATAGGTACTCCTAACTGTTTTATAATCTCAACAAATTTTAGCCTTACAAGAGATTTTTTGAGATATTTAACTGACTCCTTTATATTATAAATTATGTCATGCACTTATTTCAAACCATCTTGCACCATTATATTCAATATATGTGCACAACACCTGATATGAAAAAAATGACCACGAAAATGCAATTTTTCTCTTGAATCAAAGTTATTTCTAAGGCAAGAAGCTACAACATCATTATTACTCACATTATCAAGAATAATTATGGAGACTTTATCCTGAAGATTTTATTCTAACAAATAGTCATATATAGCATCACAGATGAAAGTCCCAGTATGAGGAGGGTCAAGTTCAATAAAATTAATAATCCTTTTTTGGATCTTCCATGACAAATTAATGAAATGAATAGTCAAATACATATACCCTATTGTCTGATTAGATGTCCAACAATCTGATGTTAATGAAACTCTTTGAACACCACTAAGATAAGTCTTAAGTTTTTCTTTCTCAACATCATAAATCCACATGCAATCATTTTTTCTGTTTCTAGACACACTTTCATAGTTAGGATTCAAAATTTTCAATAAGATATTGAACCAAGTGTGCTTTACCATCATAAAAGGATATTCATGAATAATAATCATCCTTGCAATAATTTATCTAACCTGTCTTTGATCATAATTTTTAGGATCATGAAAAATAGAAATGCCAAAACCACTAGCAATATCAATTGGGGAGAAATTTAGTCGCTTCTGCCTTTTATCTGATAAATCAATAACTTGTTGACTTTTTGATTTAATTTTATCACAATCTTTGACATGTCTGAGAAGTTGTGAAGTTGTGCCTATTTTTGATTTTTGGAACTTAACTCCATAAGACATAGATTGCAAGCAAGGAATCTCAACCCTTAGATATAATTTTAACCTCTACAAAGTACTCTCACACATTAGACTTTCTCTTTCTAGCTTTTTTAGCCTGCAACTCTGGTATAGTGCTAGTACTCTCAATAATTTGTTGAGATGCTTGATTATGATTATCTTCCAAATGTTCCATATCAATTGGTGGTACCTCACTAGTTGATGCAGACTGGGAATGCTCAAATGATGACATATGTTGTATGTAAACTATGAATAATTTCAAACATCATGTGTTAAATGACAAATTTGTTAAAAAATAATACATTCATAGATATAACAAAGTTTAGAATATACATAATATATTGCAACTAAGCTTTGCATAATCAAAATTGCAAGGATGAATACCATTTATAATAGAAGGAGAGTGAGCTTCATTATAATAGAAATAAGAAGAAGATTATTAGAAAATTAGTTAACTGGCTAATGGCTATTTAAATCATCTAATTTTTTTTAAATAATTTGGTCAAAAAAGAAACAACAAATAATCATCAAATATTAAAGTAAAAGCATATGATCCTTTTTCTTTGGGTTATAAGTAAAGCGAGCTTACAATTAGCTACAAAACGGAGCCTCTCTAGTTTCAAAATTCCTATATTTTCATTCAAGTGTTGTCCACTAGGCCACTGCCCACTACCCAGTTATATCATTCTATGTTGTTTTACTGTTTTGCTAATTATTGTTTTCATTCAACTGCTATTTTGCTATTTTAAATCTAAAACTTTTTATAATAGATAGTCTCTTAGATGTGATTGGATATTTGATATGCTATGACATCAGAGGATTTTGGTTAGTTTTGTTGATTCTTTCAGATTTGGTACTTTGGTTGGCTGTTCAGTCTATTCTCACTTCTCGGTGGACCTATGGTTCCTTTTTTGCAGCCTCTTTATTTTGATTAGAACTATTTTTTCTAGATTAGTTAATTAGAACTATTAAGTGCCTTCTTTTGCATCCCCTTTGCTTCTAGTGAGCTATTCTACATTTTGGTACTTTGGTTGGCTGTTCATCCTATTCTCACTTCTTAAAATCACAACCGCACAACCGCATATCATATTGTGGCATAACGGCATAGCCGACTCAATGGTGTAAACAAATATGACATTGAAACTAAACAACATCATACTTTCAAGTTTCAAAAGAATCAAAATAGTCTAAACAGATACGACATAATGGCATAGAATACTTTCAAAATAGTAAATAGATAGAGGGAACCACATTATTTAGTGGGCTGAGGGCTCAGAAATGAGAGTTAGATGACTCAAAGGTGCGAGAATGAGAGGGACAAAGGAACCAGATGGAACGAAGCACATTGAAACTAAACAACATCACAGTCTCACATATTCACAACCAACAAAGTCTCCCATACAATCAGAGAAGTTATGCTCTCAAAAAATCACATTATCATAATAATCATAGATTGGTGAAAGGTTATAGAGGTATGTGACAAACTTGAGCAGGTCGAGCAGGTAATAATCCCAAATTAAGAGTTAATAGAGTTGAGAGATAAATGAAATCATAGAGAAGAGTTAGACGACTCAAAAAAATGAGAACGAGAGAGAGGGATAGATGATCAGATTCACAACACCACTTGCTCAAGACACCATGCAAGAACGAGAGAAATCTGAGAGGTAGGACTCAAGAGGAAGGGATTATGGAGTGCGTACTGCTCGGATGCTCGAAGTCGAGGGATGAGGAGAAGTGAAGATTGGAGAACTCAGAGGCAGAGAGGCTCAAAGTTAGAAGAACAAGAACTAGGGCTCAACTGCCTGAATCGCTCACCATTAGTAAAGCCCATAAAGTGAAACAGTAGAATTCGAATTGCTTAGAGTAAGAAGTCAAATACATGCGTATACGATGCATGAGGAATCGCATTGAGCCTAATCGGCGAACACAGTGAACTTGTTTATTTGAGTTCTCATTTTGAATTTGAATAGAAAATTTTTGTTCGTGTTTGGCTCATTAGTTTAACGAACGAGCTGAACACGAGCTAATTTTCAAGCCAAACATGAGTTGTTCGTGAACAACGAGCTATTTTGACAGCCCTAATGTAAAGTGCTTTCAACCGCCGGTATCACCTTCCTTCACGCCACTTTGATCGTTGCCACGGAACCTCTTCCCACAACCTTCAAAATACTTTATATTACATTTATTTTCTCAAATAGAAAAAAAAAGCAAACTCATGTATTTATAAAATTTTCAACCAAACAACCTAAAGTAATATAGATACATTGTATTCCTTTTATACTGCATTTCCTTTTCAGGCAACTAAATAGCCCTAATAAGAAAGTATTTTCCCTTCAATTCTCCTAGTTGGCTACCAATAATGAAAGCCTGTTTATAAGATCAACATGAAATAGAAAGAGGTGATGGGATAATGAATATATATATGAAAATACATTTATAAATAACTTTATAAATTAATCATTTTATCTATATGAAAATAGTAATTAGCCTGAATAGATAAAAATAGATGATTATTTATAATAATTTATGCAATCCCCTCTCCCTCCCCCACCCCTAAACTATGCCTGGGTTTACCCCTAATAATATCTTTGTTATCTCTATCTTTCTTCAATGCTATGTAAAGTTACTAAAAAAAATTTTGTAATGAGAGGTTTCAAAAAATTTCTCTCTTAAAAAGTTTTGATTTTTTGAGTAAAAAATTTATTTAAGATTATACTAATAAAACTAATATAATATTCAATACACTTTTCTTTTGAAATCTAGGGATAATCTTACGGTCCATTGTACTTATAATTTGTTCAACATTATAAAGTATATGTTTCAAGCATGATATGTTATGATTTTTTTAATATTTTCAATTTTTTATTTATTGAATTGATTAAATACTATACATTATGGAGTAATTTATTTTTTAAAAACTTGGATAGAATGTTTAATATATGTGTTTTTTTGTTGAAAATTGTTCTTATTGATTTTTTTATAAATATCTAAATCTTATCTATCGAAGTTTATGTTCTACATTTATGATCATATATAGAATAAAAGAAAACTCATGGTTAACTTCACGTAAACTGACCCCACCCCATAGTAAGGTAAAATCTTATTATTATTATTGTTGTTGTTGTTAATCATGAGTTTATTATTAGTTTATTTATAATCATTTTCTATCGATCAATTTGAATATAGTTAATATTAAAACATAGTTTTTAGAAAAAAATAAATAAATAATACTCTTAACATAATTCCATATTCATATAAAAAATAATGGCGATGTATAATTCTTAATTATTAAAATTAGTGTATGGGGTGATAAGTCCAATATACATGCTTGGAATTTGTGTGGTTTATTTTAGCTAACCTCTGTTTTGTAGGTGCTAGTTAGATTTCCATTCTTTTCCTTTTCATATAAATTTATACAATTAGAATTTTGGAATGATTGTTATGGGGATTAGGATGAACATTGGTCATAAGATCCTATCTTATGCACCATGTGAAGCTATGGAGCATCTACCTTCTAACCATCCAAAAGAAAGAACCAAAGAAGAAAAAAGAAAAGAAGAAGAAAGAAGAAGAAAAGAAAGAAGAAATGAAGCTTGAAGACCCTCATAATAATGAATTCCTTGCTTAATTGTAATTTAATTCATTTGTAGTCTGGGTTATATGAGGGTAGAGCTCGGCTACCCATTTTGTTATTTTCGGGTTTGTGCGGTGGTGCCCGACCACAATGGTCTTTTATTCTTTTATGACTAGCTTTATAAATTGATTGATGATTTGTTTAGCTTGTGCATTAAGTGGCATGTTTTTCCTAGTTTCTTCCTTATTTTATGTATGGCCTATATGTGGATTAGGCTCTTTAGGATAAAATAAATCATTTACCAAACTTAACAACTCAAAATTAAAAATATAGAATTCATACCTCACCTAAAGCTTAGGTCTAAAATCAAGATAAAAGAATTAGCAACCCTTTAGTTGGATGAGAATTTCTTTTACAATATCATGCACAAATACATCTTATTTCACTCTTGATTGGAGGGCTTCCACCTTTGCTAGAGAAACTTGGCTTGACCTTTGAGAGCCATGGTGAAAACTCACCTCCTCCCTTCTCGCTGATTTTGGCCAATAGCTTTATTTCTCATGCAGTAGGCACATGGATCATATTAGCCTGAGTCAAAATAATTATCTAAAAGTGAAAATAAAATGAAATTTGAATTGCATTAGATTTAGGTCATTTGAAGCATGTCCTTCATGATCTAGTCTCTTTAGGGAGTGAGTCTAATGACTTAGTCTCTTTCTAAATAAATAATAGCCTAGCTATCTTGCATAAGCATAATGAATTGCCTACATGTATTTAAAATCATAGGAGGAGTTAGTTGGTGGCCACCCTGAGGTGGTTGTAAGTCCAAGTTGTGGGGTGATTTGTCATCTCTTGTGGAGGAAAACCAAATACTCATTTTTGCCTTAGATTTAGGTTGTGCTTTCAGCCCTCGGCAAAGCTCTCTAGATTTAGGTTCTGAGGTTGCTTCTCCCCTTTGTGGGCCATAAGCATAATTTCTAACCTCTTTGGCATTTCCTTAATCTTGTGTTAAGGAATCATAAGTCCTAAATTTCTAATAAAAATACAACTCAAATAAACTAAATCAATTTCAAAAATGTAAAGCCCGACTATAGGGTAGCTTGAGATACTCGCTAGTTTTCCTTAGAATTGTGGGCATCTCCTACTTATCTTCTATTTTGGCTTCGATAATAACTCCCTTCCCTTGATAAATCCCATTTGATCTTCAAAAATAAACCAATAGTTTGATATTCCTTTCCTATTAAAATCTTTGAAGACAACGATCATTTACCTTAATCGAGAGTTTTCTAAGGGATCCTATCCCTTAGGATGTAATTAACTATGGGGGCTTGCCCCTATAGGGAACTTAATGAACCTAGTTTACAATAAACCTTACTTTACTTTTTCATGTAAAGTAGGGGAAGAATCTCTAGTACATATGCAGACCCATCATCCTTAGGAGTCCTTATTGAGGTGATTAGGTCCATTAAAGGGTAGTGACTTCTATCTTTCGAGATAGTACACTATTCCTTCATGATGTACTTTATCACCTGAATAAGTACATCTATGGATCTGTGTGGCATCCTAAAAAGATGAATTTCTATAGTCTTGCCTCTTCTTTTCTTACCCACGGATTTGAAGGCAAATCTTATAGGATTTTTTCTCCATAGATTTTTCTGGTGACTCCGCTAGGGATGGTTCCTCTCTCCATCTTTGGTAAATGATTATTGTCTTTGAGTATAGTGGGTTTATACTTTGGTATGAATCCGAGACTATCTTTCCTTCCATTGGCACTTAGCTTATTTCATTCCTAAGTTGAGTTATCCAACATCTTTAGGTTTTAGAACATCACTCCGTGTTTGTCTTAAAACCCCCGTTGGGTTCTCTAATGGATAAAAATAAAAAAGATCTAAATAAAAAAGAAAACACTTAAAGACTTCCTCCTTATCATTTTTATGATAAGGAAAGGTTCATTCTAAAATAATAAAGACAAAATAAATTTTCCATAAGAACTTTGCTTTTCAAATAGCACTCTTTCAAAAATGCACTTAATAAAATATTTTCCACAAAAATTTTTATCACCCTCATTTAACAATCCTACAATTGTTACATGTAGAAAATTTTCAAGAATAAAACTAACAATCTATTTTCCAAAAGCACAAATGAACATCTTCTTTCAAGTCACTTTGATGAAGATTTCATTTTCAAAATAAAATGAACAATCATCTTTCCAAAAATCAAAATCAAAAAATGAAGTTTTCGAAAATCATGCATGAATCTTTCCATTCAATATATTCACACCTATTGAATGGAAGTTTCATTTTTAAATAAACCTAAATTTTCCAAAAGCACAAATGAACATCTTCTTTCAATTCACTTGATGAAGATTTCATTTTTCAAAATAAAAGGAACAATCATCTTTCCAAAAGTCAAAATCAAAAATCAAAAATAAAATTTTCAAAAAGCACACATGAACCTTTTCATCCAATACACTCACACTTATTAAATGAAAGTTTCATTTTCAAATTAAATTAATTTTTTAAAAGTACATATGAACATCTTCATTTAATATACTCAAAGTTATTAAATAAATATTTCATTCCCAACTAAAAATAATATCATTTGGAAATCCCACTTAAACATATCTTACATATGATTAAGTTGGAATTCCCCTCTTTCAAAAAGCAATAATCACGCATAAAACAAAAATTTCACATTTCAAAAATAAAATTGATCTCCATTCTACATGCCCAAATTTGTTGAATGGAAGTCCTCCCTTTCAAAAATTAGAACTTAACAATCATATTTTCAAAATTCTAAACACATTTGAAACTTCATTTAACATACTCAAATTTATTAAATGGAGTCTCCAAATCCAAAATCCAAAAAAAATTTCAAAACACATTTGGAACTTCATTTAACATACCCAAATTTGTTAAGTGAAGTCTCCAAACCCAAAATCCCAAAATTTTCTAAACACATATGGAACTTCATTTAACATACCCAAATTTGTTAAGTGAAGTCTCCAAATTCAAAATTCAAAATTTTTTAACACATTTTGAAACTTCATTTAGCATACTCAAATTTACTAAGTGAAGTTTTCCAAAATCCAAAATCAAACATTTTTTAAACACATTTTGGAACTTCATTTAACATACCCAAATTTGTTAAGTGAAGTCTCCAAATCCAAAATCCAAAAAATTTTCAAAACATATTTGGAACTTCATTTAACATACTCTAATTTTCTAAGTGAAGTATCCAAACTCAAAAATCAAAAAATTTTCAGACACCTTTTGGAACCTCATTTACAATACTCAAATTTACTAAGTGAGGTCTCCAAAGTCAAAATCAAAATTCTCAAACACCTTTGGAACTTCTTTCCTTAGCATACCAAATTTGCTAAGGAGGAGTTTCCATTTTCAAAAAAAAACCAAAATACAATCAAAAATTTTGAATACATCTTTGGAATTTCATTTAGCATACTCAAATTTGCAAAGTAAAATTTCCATTTCACAAAACTATGTGGGACTTCAACTTTAGCATACCAAATTTGTTATAGCAAAGTCTCCATTTTCAAACAAATCAAAACAAAAAAATGAAACACTTAGGATTTTCTTAGCATACCTAAATTTGCTAAGGAACCTACCTTTTCAAAAATCAAAACATCAAAACCAAAATGAAACACTTAGGATTTTCTTAGCATACTTAAATTTTCTAAGAATCTATTTTCAAAAATCAAACAAAACACACTTGGGTTCTCCACCTAGTATACCTAAATTTGCTAAGTGGGAATTCCAAATTTCCAAAAATCAAAATAAAAAGGAAACAAATCACCTAAACAAAATATTTGTTTTTTCAAAACCACTTCACTTAGCATACCCAAATTTGCTAAGTAAATGAAATTCCAAAATTAATCAAACAAAAACAAAATCAATTGACCCTTACTTTAACATACCCAAATTTGTTAAAGGAAAGGGTCCTAAAATCAAAAAAAAAATTCAAATTCAAAATAAACATGAACCTATGGAAGCATCCTTATTAAAAAAAATTGAATCCATATTTCAACATACCTAAATTTGTTGAAGTTAGATTCATATTCAAAATTCCTCTTTCAATAAATCTTCTCAAATCCATTTGAACCCCACTTAACACTTCCAAGTTGTTGGATGTGGGTTCAAATTTTCAAATTCAAAATTCAAAAATCTATAAAGACAGAAATTTGATACAAACTCATTTCTCATTACAGATTCTTATAGTCAGTACAATGGCAGTTCAATTTTTAGTCTTCTACAGTTATTCTGAGATGGCCAGTTCACAGAAGTTCATTTTCACCTGCCCCCATGGTATGGATTTGGCTTTAGACCAAGCAACTTCCCCTGACTGGACATACGCATCTAATTCACTTTGGTAGGGGATTGAGGGAGCCAGGATTACTTGTGAGGGCACTCCCCTCACTATAGTTAGTAGGACCATAGTGACCGGGAAGAAGCCGATCATCAAGATTAATTTATTCTCTAACTCTAATGTCTCCTCGCTGAAGAGGAAAGTGGTGGCAGTCCCACTGGCTTTAGTTATGGTGCTAACAGTACCAGCAGTACTAGCCCCGATTGTAGTACGGCCTAGAGTTTCTCACACTACCCTAGTGAGGGCTAGCACCATCTCATCTGTACCCTCTAAGGGTAAGGCTCCCCTAGTCTCAGGGCTTTCCTCCCCTACCTTTCAGTATGGGGTCTAGCTTTCACTCCTCCCTTCCTACCCGGACACAACGTAGGAATAAGAACCGCATGATCAAGTGGTACCACACCAGGATCGCAAGGGAGATGGAGGCAGCAGTCCGTTCATCTATTGATGAGTTTCCCGTTATTACTTCACCACTGATTACAATAAACCAGTTCCATCCTCTCTCTCTCTCTAGCTCAGACAGAGAGGATGTTAGGAGGATTCACTCATCACGTCCTCTAGTGGTGCAGTATTAGCCAACAGTTACCAAGAGCAAGAGGTCGAATGCCAGCCTCCGATCTATCTTATGCCAAGTAGGCGGAGCTTACGGACGCTCAGAGTTCAAAACTCAGTTTGATCTCCGATATATCATCCCCTATAACATGGGGATGCATATTCACTATGAGAGGGGTCGAGAGGCCCATACATCACATATTACCAGCAGGGAGTGATCTTATTAATTTTATAGCTCGGTGCGCTACCCGCACTGACCATACCGACAGTATCCTTCTTACTAGGACTAATCATCATAAGAGGATAGCTTCTATGCATAAAGAGTTAGTGGTGTCTCTACCCCGCTCTACCCCTCGTTCACCATCACCAGTTTAGGTTACAGCATCTCCTGTTCTAGCAAAGGCCATGAAGGCCATATCTGGGGAAAAGCACACCTCGTTGGTGATTACGACCGAGGGATCCTACCCTTTCTACACCACCTATTGTGGTAGGGCCGCTCTCCTGCTCGACCTTCTACCTTAGTGGTGGTGAGGAAGGAGTGGCGACCCTGAAGCATCGTGGTCATCCCTTCACCAACTCCACCCATACAACGTGATGTGGAGATGGTGATAGTCATTTCAGATATTACAGATGATAGTCCAGCTGCACCAATGATAGTTGAACATCCTAGGATTGTTACCCCTCTCATAGCCAGTAGAAGTCGGGAGTGTCATTCATCCAATGTGTACAGTCTACATAGGATTGACTCTCCAGTGATAGGCAAGCTCTGGTGTCTCTCAATGCATGATAGTGATCACATTTGTCAGCCTAGATTATTTGTACCTGCTCAGATGGATCGATATTTAGATGAGATAATGGCCCATTATTTCATGGAAAAGAAAGAGATCTTGGGGTACGGCTGCTCAGATGAAGAGAAAGTTAGCTTCGATCTCAACGAAGATGACATGATGGGAGACTCAGCTGGAGTCTCCATGGTTGCACTAGAGGATCTCTTCTTAGGGAACAACAAGTTATGGAAGGTGATGAGGTTGATCAAGAAGATACCACAGCATCAGCCCAAAACCTCCAACATCAGTTGAGGCAGAAGGATGAGTAGATTGATTGGACGGCACAATAGTTAGAGAATTTGTTAACAGTAGTTTTAGTGCTTCAGAAATAAACCCCATTAGTTCATCTTACTACAGTCGACATCAGTTAGCCTGAGTTAGTGCCTGTATTGGACCCATTGAAGACTCTACCTTCCGTTGAGCAAGGTAGCACTAGCATGTATAGGAAAGTAGTGGAAAGTACCTCCATACAAGAAAAAGACATAAAATCCATGGTTGAGCAACAAGTGAAGGAAGCTTTGGCTCAAGCCTGGGGAGGATCATCGGTTCCAAGGGATAGACCCTTCCCAGAGGAATTTGATGCTATCCAATATCCCAAGGGTTTCATGTCTCCTTCCTTCAAAAGCTTTGATGGGCGGAAAAGACATAGCACATTTCAGGGCTTATTGCGTAGTGGCGGTGATGCTTTGCTTCTTTTGCCTAGTAGGTATTGCTTTCGATTGGTATGTTGAACTACCCAATAGTTCAGTAAAGACATTTGCTGAGTTAGATCAACTCTTCATCAAGAGATTTTCTAGAGCTCAGCAAAGGGTTACTATAGGTGATCTCCTTGTAGCACAACAGCACCGGTGAGTCCCTTATTAATTATATTCTTTGAAGGTGTAACTGAGTATGAAGTGTTAACCACAGCTGTCTGAATAGCATGCCATTGAGATTCTCTTAAAGAATATCCATGGCGGTCGCCTTCATGCTTAAGGGCTTCACTATCAAGACATTTGAGAAGCTAATCAATAAGTAGTCTATAAAGAGAGGCCAAATAATTACTTTTTCAAGATCAGTTGCCTAAGCAGAAGCCACAAAGGTCTATGAGAAGAAGCCAGGAGTAGTAGTAATGCTTGATAAGGGAAAGCAGCCAGCTAAAGATCGGTCCAAGAGACCATGATGTCGGGCCTCCACCTCCTTTGCCACCACCGGCGCCTACTGCCTCCACCACGACCTCTTTGGCTAACCACACCCTACCACTACTAGTAGCGGCATACCCATCGATAGGTAGCTATGGTCCACCTACTCTTTTAGATAAGTTAAACAAACCTTATTCTTTTAAGAGGGAGGTAATCAGGAAAATCTTTAAGAATCTCTTAAAGAAACCTGATTTTCAGCTACCCGAGCCTAGGAGGCCGGAGGAAGTTGGCAAAAGTCATGATCTAAACTTTTTCCCTTACCACCATATACTAGGCCATATTTTGGAGGATTGCTTCACATTCAAGGACTGGCTTGAACACAGTTTCAAGACGGTGCTATAGTTATCCCAAAGGAATACCTTGTGGAATAACCTTCCAGTTCCATTAGGGTAATCCTTGGGGATACATGTGATCCTACCAAAACTAAAGAAGATTGGGATATTTCTCTATCAAAAACCTCTAAGAAGATCATCTAGAAGATCAAGAAGCTTTCCTTGCAAGTGCCTAAGTCAGCTCAAACCTCCAACTCCAAGGAAGGTTTGCAAGTTGATAGTGCCAACTCTATGAAAGGGGAGCTTCGATGCTGCATGTGTCGACACAGGATAGCCCTTTAGCATATCCACCACGTGTCCGACCTCTATAGTTGCGACTTCCACGGTGACTTCTTCAATTTCAGCTAGCTCTTATTTCTTCTACTAGTAGAACTCTTGTATCAATGGATAAGGGCATCAAATCCCTTACTCCACTTACTTTACTTGACTTCTACTTTGTACCTCCAAATAATTCTAAGAAATTAAAGAATAAAGCTAGTTTGAATTACATCTGTGTCATTTTTGATGGGTTATCTTCTTCTATTCCTAATGATAACTCTTCAAGTCAAAATAGTTATAATAATTATGATCTTCCTCTTTCTGATTCAGAATTGGACTTTCCAACTATGAATACTATGGGTTCACCTCTTGAGATAGACTTGGAATCATCTGATTTCGAGGGTCCCATAGGAGAAGCTATTGGTGAGCCTGATGTGTCGGTAGAACCTTCCATTACCCTGCCATAAGAGATCACCGAAGTCAACCTCCATAGTGGCAAGGTTCTACCTCCTAGGGCAGCACCTCAAGATAGAGGGAAATAAGTCATTAGTACTGAAGATCGAGAAGCCCTTTCACAGGATGCTTCACCCTTGGATATGCTTATGGAAGACCAACCAAAGGTGGATTACAATGTCCTTTCTCATATAAGAAAGTTTCCATCTAAGCTAAGCATATACGATGCCTTTATCTTATCCAACAAGATGAGGGAATCATTAATCAAGGCCCTCCTTGATCCTAAAATATGCTTAGCTCAGCTGACTGTAATAAGTGAGGAAGCACATTATGCAAAAGAAGCTCAAGGGATCACCTTCACAGATGAAGACCTTCTTTTGGGGGACTTGGAGCACAACCATCCCCTCTACATGATTGACATGGATAGGTTTAGATTCACCAGGGTTCTTATGGATTCAGGGGCATCAGTGAACATTATGAGTCTAAAGACCCTTGCCTATTTGAGGATTGACATCTCTACACTCTCAAGAAAATTGGATGATGTTGAGAGGATTCAATGACCAAGGTGAGCGGGCTTTAGGTTTTATAGTGTTACCTTTAGAGATCAGTGACTAGAAGACTGAAGCCAAGTTTTACATTATTGATTCAAATACTTCATTCACTGCTTTGCTTAGTATGCCTTGGATACATCAGAACAAGATCGTTGTATCCTCCCATCATGTATCAAGTTCAGAAAATATGGGATTGAATACCTTAGCAATAGAGATGAAAAACCATTTTTAGTTAGAGATTTGAGATTTATGAGGATGTGACCCACTATCTTCCTAAAAACATCATTTCTCATGAACTTGGACAAAAATCAAATGCAAACACAAAAGAAAAAAAATTAAGCAAAAGAAAAGATAAAAGTAAATAAAAAGAAAAAGAAAATTCCAAGTGAACAAGAAAGGAATTGAAGAAGAAATAGATCCACATATCACATTCCACCCATAGTTCATTCCATCATATGGACATGTGGGTAGGATGGCTCAACCTCTACCAAGCAAAGGCAAAGGCAGAAACAATGGTAGTTCCAGAGGTGCGAGACCCCCCTAGTTGGCCATCAGCTAATAGAGGTCATGTTCCAGTTCATAGGAGTACTCCAGCTATTCACATAGACTTGGAATCCAGCTTAGAGGATGAGTCTAATGTGATTAGTATACCAGCCAACCCCTCTCAGTGGGTTCCATTGGAGGTGGCTTTCGATCCAGATAGAGATGAAGACCAAGCCTCCAAGCAAAGCAAAGTATTTGAATCTAGTTTGTGTAAAACTATTAGGCAGCAATTGGGAACCTTAGCTCTTACCTCACTTACATCTCAAAAAGTTAAAGGTTTAGTAGTTAAGGAAGTCCTTAAGTCTTCCAGTAACATGAACCAGAATAAGTTCTTTTTGGGATCATCATCCTCAAGCCCTGAAGTTGATGTAGAGCTTGAGAAGAATACTTTTAAAGAATTAATGGAAGTACCTTTTGACTTTTACTCACCTTGTGTTCAAAATCTTATATAAAAAGGTTTAGTTCCTCACACATGGTCTAGGTTAGAGTACTTTGACAAGCTGTGGAGCAACACGGGTAGGGAAGCACAATCAAGAGTGGGACTAGGATTCGGTACAGTGGGTCCAATTAATGATGAAGATTACTGCTTAGTTGTTACCAATCATTTGGAGTCTGATAGTTTTTCCTCACACAACCCTAACTTTTATGATAATGTGTGTTTAGAAATCTCAGATGATTCACATGATCTCCAAGTCAAAGAGGCACCGCTAGAGTTTGAAGAGAAGATTCATTCAACAATCGACAAGCTTAAAGAAATCAACATCGGGACAAAAGAAAATCCACTCCTGACATACATCAGTTCATTGCTGAATGGAGAAGAAACCAATGACTTAGTTAGGCTATTGACTGAGTTTAAAGACTGCTTTGCATGGAGTTATGAAGGAATGCTCGGATTATCTTCTAACATAGTAGTCCACAAGCTAGCAATAGATCCTAATGCTACCCCTATTAAGCAAACTCCTAGACACATGTGATTAGAAATTAAATAATAGGTCAATTCTGAAGTCAAGAAATAAATCAATGCTGGTTTCATTAGGGAAAAAAAATATCCTACCTGGTTAGCTCATGTCGTATCAGTTAAGAAGAAGAATGGCCAGATTCGCATATGCATCAATTTTAGGGACTTAAATAAGGCATATCCTAAAGATGAGTTTCCTCTTCCTATACTAGAATTAATGGTGGACATTGCCTCATCTCATGCTGTATTTTCTTTCATAGATGGGTCATCTGGCTATAACCAAATCAAGATGTCTCCTAAAGATGAAAGAAACACTTCTTCCGAACCCCGATCGAAATCTTTTATTATAGGGTCATGCCTTTCGGCCTCAAAAATGCTAGTTCTACATACCAACAAGCCATGACTCAGATCTTCAATGAACTCATCCATCATCAAGTTGAGTGCTACGTTGATGATCTAGTAGTCAAGAGCAGAGAAAAGAAAGACCACCTCTTTGACTTGAGAGTATTTTTTGAACGGTTAAGATGATATAACCTAAAAATGAATCCCCGAAGTGTGCATTCGAAGTAGCTTCAGGGAAATTCCTTGGGTTTATTGTTTGACATCGAGGAATAGAAATAGATCCTGAAAAGATCAAAGCTATCTTAGAAATGTCACATCTTAAAGTTTAGCTCAACTTAGATCCTTTCAAGGATGACTGGTGTATCTAAGATGCTTTATCTCCTTCTTATCAGGGAGATGCAAACCATTCTCAGCACTTATCAAAAAGGATGCCAAGTTCAAGTGGGATGATAAGTGTCAGCATGCCTTCGAAGATATCAAATAATACTTGGTGAAGCTATCAATTCTAGCAGCACCTATCCCGAGCAAGCCGCTCATGCTCTATACTATTGCATTGGATGACTCTCTCGGTGCTCTATTGGTCCAAGCCAATGACGAAGGGAAGGAGAGTGCCCTCTACTACCTCAACCATCATCTAATTCCTGCTGAAGCAAATTATCTACCTATTGAGAAACATTGTCTAGCTTTAATCTTTGCCTCTGAAAAGCTACGGCATTACATGCTTTCTCATAAGGAAAACTTGATCTCCATAATGAATCTGTTGCAGTATATCATGACATGACCAACACTATTCAGACGTTTGGCTCATTGGTCCATGATTCTCTCACAGTTTGATATCACATTCATACCCCTCCATGCAGTAAAAGGACAGGCACTAGCAGATTTCTTAGCAGCACACCCACTTCCTGTTGATTCTCCACTTAGTGATGATCTCCCCGATGAACAAATGATGAATGTAGGAGAGGCTGACAAACACCGATGGAAAATGTATTTCGATGGTGCTTCTTCTTTTCTTAAAGGTGAAGCACCACGATCTATTCTCCCAGGAAGGGCAGAGGTAGGAATAGTTCTCTAACTCAAAACTGTGATGTGATGAGATTCTCATACTATATATCCAACCCCTGCACCAATAATGAAGCTGAGTATAAGTCTTTGATTGCCGGTCTAGAGTTAGCCATCACTATCAGTGTCAAGAGAATCAACATCTTTGGGGATTCTCAGTTGGTCATTAACCAAATTATCGGGTCCTACCAGTTTCTCAAACCCAAGCATCATCATTACTACGAGTATTCCATGAAGTTATTGGCCCAAATTCCTGAATTCACCATCTACAAGGTTTCCCGAGTAGAGAAGGAAGTAACAGATTCTTTGGCCAAACTTACCAAAGAGTTGGCATGTCCAAAAGATGAGTCCATTTCAACAAGGGTCCAAAATAGACAAGTCCTATCCCTTATTGATGATGAACTATATGGGGAGGTTGTCATTGCCAAAATAGATAAGGAGCTAGATTGGAGGCAACCATTCATAGATTACTTGAACACCGATAAACTACCTCAAGAAAGGTTACAAGCTTATCAGGTGAAATAGAGAGCTCTCCTATGCTCTTGTTGATAGCACCCTGTATCGATGGTCCTTTGACCAAATGTGGTTATGCTATTTAGACAAACATGAAGTGGTATTTATGGAGGTACACTCATCTATGCGGACATCAATCCGATGAAGATGAAGATCAACTGACTTGTATACTATCGGCCTTCGATGATCACAAACTATGGATGTAGCTAGGAGATGCCATTAGTGTTAGGTGCATGGTGTGGTCCTCCACCAACCACCCAACATTCTACACCCTACATTGGCCTCATGGCCATTTGAATGTTGGGGTACCAACATTGTAAGTCCAATCGACCCTCCTTCTTCCAAGAGGCATCGATTCATCTTAGCTGCCACTGACTACTTTTCCAAGTGGGCAGAAGCCATCCCACTCATAGAGGTCATAGCCATCATGTGCTTCAATTTTTTAAAAACTATATCGTATATAGGTTCGAGGTGCCTCGATAAATTACATTCGATAATGGTGTTGCATTCAAAAGCATAAAGATCAATAGCTTCATGAGAAGACAAGGTATAGATTGGAGATACTCCACCATCTACTACCCCAGAGCAAATGACTTAGTAGAAGCATTCAACAAAACTCTCATCCAGATACTGAAGAAGACTCTTGATGATAATAAATGATAGTGGAATGAGCAATTAGTTGAAGCCTTATGGGCCTACCGCACCACATACCGAACACCAACTCAGTCTACCCTATTTTTCTTAGTGTATGGGTCTGAAGCCATTCTACCTTTAGAAGTTCAACTCCCGTGACTAAGGATAGCATTGGGTAACAAAATCACTACATAGAAGAATGCAAAGTTGCAGTTAGAAGAGCTCAAAGGTTTGGAGAAAAGTCTCCTATGGGCATGCCAAAACCCTAAGTTGTATAAGGCCAAGATGATTCAAGCTCACAACAAGCTGGTCTGCCCTAGGTCTTTCCACATAGGAGAACTTGTGTTAGTCCTAAGGAGACCAATTGTTGCCCATCAAAAGATGGGAGGCAAGTTTGAACCCACTTGGGAAGGCCCCTTTATCATAGAGAAGGCCTACCAAGGAGGATCTTATTAGTTTATTGATTGTAAAGGGGAACACCCATTGCTTCCAATTAATGGGCTCTATCTAAAGAAATATTACCCATGAAATAAATCATGTTTGAAAATAATCATTAATAAAAAGAACAAAAATTTGATTCCATTCATCAAATATTCTCTTCTTTTGAAGCATTATTTGCTTATCTTGTGAATCTGTCGTGACGTGTCTAGGGTAAGTGTAAGAGTCTCCCAGTGACATCCTATCTCTCTTTAACTACACAAACATAATCTCTTGGTGTTTCTAGAATAGGTGTAAGAGAACCCGATAGACACTCTATTTTGATTAGCATAATTAAGTTAGGTGTGAGAGAACCCAAGCGGCATCATTTCTTAGTGGGAATCCTATTTTCCATCAATGGCACCATTTCATTAAATCCTTAATGTATTTAAGATAGGTGTAAGAGTCCCCTAGAGGCATCCTATTCCTTTCAACATATGCACAAAATAAATAAAAATCTTTTATCTCAAGCTATCTTAATGTGAGAGCAAGCCCCCTGTGGCACTCATTCATTAGCTACTCTGGGTCGAGTCTACATGCTACCTCGCTAGTATGTCACCCTAGTGGTCACTTGTTTGGAAGATATGAGTCCCCAAGCTTTCTTCCTAACTTAACCATTGCAAACCAATGAGTGCCTTGTTAGTATGGTAGACTTCACTATCCAGCTAGTAAGCTACCTCATGTTGACTTTGTTTAAGAAGATATGAGTTCCCGTGTTTTCTTCTTGAACTAGCCTTCATGCACTAACTAGGTTGAGTATATTTGAGGCTTAGGATAAGTCCCCCAGTGGAATTCACTCAGTAGTCTCCCTAGGTCAAATAGCACCTGTCGAACTGAAGATAGACTATCCTAGCAATCAGTTCCACTATAGAAGGATATGGGTCCCTAAGCTTTCTTCCCAGACTAATTGTTGCAAACCGACGGGCACCTTAGGTTGGTTGACATTCACTATGCTGACAGCGACTCACTTGGTGAGCACACCACTCTTGGCAGATATGAGTTTTTGTGCTTTCTCCTTGAGTTGGACACTGAATGCCTATTGAATATATGACTAGACATGTCATCTTCTCTAGGTGTTGGATTAAGCCCTTACTAGCCCCATCCCCTACGAACACTCTATTTGGATCACATCCTTTGTAACCCCATTTAGACACTACATGGGTTACTTTTGGATTGGATAGTCTCCCTTTTCTAGTAGCCACCCCTGTGGTTGGAGAATTTGTTCAGCGGATGCATAAATTCTCTCTTGGTTCAGTAAATCTAAGATAGGTCTAGGCTGATATGAGCTCCTTCTCAGTTTGATCCCTCACAAACTAATAAGGTCCATGATAAAATGAACTAAAATGAACAAAACAAATAAAATTAATTCGCTTGTGGATTAAGAATTCAAGCCCCCAAAGGGCCCCTTTTCCCAAGCATACATCATATCTTTAGGGCAGTGACAGCAGAACTCCCTATAAGAATTGCCTGACTACCTGAGTTGAGATAAATCCTTGGGTCGGTACTCACTCCGTAGTCACCCTTAGGTCAAGTTCAATCAATTTTGCCATAAGCAGGTTACCCCGGCAATCATTCCTCTTTGAAAGATGTAAGACTATGAGGCATTCTCTCTAACATGATTATTGCAAGCCAACGGGCAGCCCTAGGTCGGGTTTGATTTATTGCCCAAAGCAACCGATCACCCCAGTGGTCATTTCTATTAGAAGATGTGAGTCCCCGAGCTTTCTTCCCTTAAATTGATCATTGCAAACCGATAGGCACTCCTTTAGTCGGATAGCTCTCCCATCAGCCGGGAAGCTACTCCTTTTGGCTTAATAAATTTGAGTTAGGTCTAGGCTGATATAAACTCCTTCTTAATATGATCCATCACAAACCAACGGAATCCATCAAAATAAACTAAAAAATAAAATTAATTTTTGACTATCCTTGAGCTGATTTAAGCCCCCCAACGGCATTCACTCAATACTTAGCCCTAGGTCGGGTTTAATTTGTTGCCCAAAGCAACTAATCACCTCAGTGGTTCCTTGTTGTGGAAGATGTGAGTTCCTGCATTTTGTTCCTAACTTGACCATGTATACCAAAAGGCATTTCCCCTTGGTTGGATAGTCCTATCATGTGGTTGGTAGACTACTCCCTTTGGATTAGTAAATTTGAGTTAGGTCCAGTCCTCCAGGGCCCCTACTCAGTGCAGTTCATCGCAAACCTATGGGATCTATCATAATCAAAATAAATAAAACTAAAAATAAAATTAATCTTTGATTATCATTGAGCTGATTTAATCCCCGGCATTCACTCAATAGTCAGCCCTAGGTTGTGTTTGATTTGTTGCCCAAAGAAACTAATCACCCTAATGGTTCCTTATTTCTAGAAGATCTGAGTCCCCATGATTTCTTCTTAAGACTTGACCATTGTATACCAAAAGGCATTTCCCCTTAGTTGGATAGTCTACCTTATGGTTGGTAGACTGCTCCCATTGAATTGAAATCTGAGTTAGGTTTAGGCCTCCATGGCCCCTACTCAGTGCAGTTCATCACCAACCTATGGGACCCATCATAATCAAAATAAATAAATTTAAAATGAAATTAATCTTGACTATCTTTGAGTTGATCTAAGTCCCCCAGTGGCATTCATTCAATAGTTAGCCCTAGGTTGGGTTCAATCTATTTCCTTGCCAATAGGTTACCCCAGCAACTGGTCTATGCTTTGGAGGATGTAAGTCTACTACTCTTTCTTCCTAGTACAGATGTTGCATACCAAAAGGCATCCCTTTGGTTGGCTAGTCCTACTATGTGCTTAGTAGACTGCCCCTTTGGATTGGTAAATCTGAGTTAGGTCTTAGCCTCCATGGCTCCTACTTAGTGTAGTATATTGCAAACCAACAAGGTTCATCTTAAAAAATTTCAAACCTAACAAAATTAAAATAAATTCAACCCTCTTCCCTAATAAAACTTGAACAAATCTTTTCTACCTAGTGAGACTCAAATCAAATCAAACCTCTCATCCCCTTGAGAATGATATGAACCTGCTTCTCTATGGAAGGTTCAAACTCTATCCCTTAGTGGATTCCCCTTCCTCTCTTATGTCTTGGACATAAGTAGAGCCACATTGCACTAAGCTCTAGATTCTTTCTACACCCTGGGTTAAGGATAGATTGTATCTGCTAGTGCTTATGATCTTTAGGTGTTGTTGATCATTTTGGTCAACACCAATACGTGCGGTATTCCTTGTTAGTCACACCACACCTATTGGATGCCCTTTATTGACCTCATTTTTAGAATGAGCTCTCAATCCCTCCATCTTAGACATAGGACTTCTCTTAGACTTTGAGTTCCTTAGTCTTATGACACATCTAGTGATTAGGTGGACACTCAACCTATCCCTAGAAGACTTAGAAGAGTTAGTCATAGGAATAGGTCATGCCTTAGGGGTGTTAGGAAAATTTGCCTACCCTTATCTTGAACCATTCCTCACTTTCCTTCATTCAAGTCAAACTACAAATCAATCTCATTTGATTTTCTCCAAATCCAAATCAGCTCCATATGATCAAAATCCATGATTGAAATCCATGACTGAAACCATGATCAAAATCCATACAAATTTCTAAGTCCAAATCTCTCTAAGTCCTTAATCTTCCCTTAAGTTCTTAACCAAAATCATGATCAAATCAACTCAAATTCATGGGATTTTCTCATAACTACTTTATATTCTCATTTATATTCACATATATAAATGAAATATAAATTTAAACCAATCAAACTAAACTCAAAATTCAAACTCAATCCATAAAATTTTTCTAAGTCCTTTAAGTTTTCCCTTAAGGATTTAACCTAAATCAACTCTAAACCAATTCAAACTCATGGGATTTTCTCAAAACTCATTTATATTCTCATTTATATTCACATATATAAATGAAATATAAATATAAATCAATCAAATCAAACCCTCAAATCAAATTCCAAATCTAAAATTTTCCTAAGTACTTAATTCCTTATTAATGAACTTAACCAAAATCATGATCAAATTAAACCAAACCAAATCCAAATTTTGCTAAGTTCTTTAAATCCCTTCTAATGGAAATCATAATCAAATCACTTCAAATCCTTGAAATTTTCTTATGATATATTTATATTCTCATTTATATTCACATATATAAATGAAATATAAATTCAAACAATCAAAACCAATTCCAAAAATCAAACTCAAATCAACTCAAAATCTAATCTAAGCCGTTCTAATCAAAATCTTGAACTTAGCCAAATCAATTTCAAATCAAGCCAAACTCTTGATTTCTCTTCATGATTCAATCAACCCTACAATCATGAATTTAAATATAAATACAAACTTCAATCACTAAATCAAAATTCAATCCAAAAATCAAACCCCAAATCCTTTCATGTTCACCCTTTGAATATGAAATTGTCAAATAGATCAAAACTCATTTGACTTCAAACCACTTGCAAATGGATTTATATTTCAATCATAAGTCCATATACAAGATCAATCAAACTCAAATCAAGCTTTGACCAAGCCATTTGACCTACTTAGGCTCACTTGACCTAAAGTGACCTAAAGTACCCTTATGAGCCAAATTCTAATCCTAACCAAATTGGATTAAATCAAACTCACCTATACCTCTCATCATGATCAACAATCATCATGGGATGATCAATCAACCAAATTGTGTCAAACAAAGTCAAACCTAAGGGTTGACCAAGTCAACATTTAGCCCAAAATTAAACCTAACATAGCCAAAATCCACCATAGGCCAAATTGATTGAAACCATTGATCTGAGTTCATTCATGACCTATGTTTGAACTTGACCAAGCCAAGCCTAACCTAGCCCAATTGGCCACTTGACCCAAGTTGACCCAACTTGACCTGAAAAATCAAAATATGTCAAAACTTGATGTAAGCTAGATTGATTGAAACCAATGGGTCAAATTCATTCCAAATCACTTGTGGAACTTGACCAAAGCCTCAATTGGCCAACTAGACCTAACCTAGCCCAATTGACCTTAGACCCAACTTGACCTAAAGGGGTCATGTTGAGCCAAATTTGAACATAACCAAAATTGTTTTGGAACAAAGAGACCAATCCACTCTATATGACTAACCAAACCTAAACATACTCTTGACCTACCTCAAATAGGTCAAATGGGTCAAATAGGTCAACTTGACCCATTTGACCTAAATGAACTCATATGATCCAAATTCAAAACTATACCAAATTGAACCAAACCAAAGCCACCAAAAATATTTCAAATGGTCATATGAACTTGACCCAACCCTTGGTTTGACCCAATTTGACCAATTGGCCAACTTGACCCAAGTTGACCCATTTTGACCTAAATGGGTCAACATGAGCCAAACCTTATCAAATGAATTCCAAATCTCATGAAACTTGGCCAAAAATAGTTTCTCCACATACCCAAGATATCCAAATTGAAAAATTAGCAAAATGAGCATTCTACCCCCAAACCATAGAACAAATTTTTCCTAATCCATGGGTAATTTGGTCATCCACTTGATACCATCCTAATACCTCAAGGGGACCTTATGAAGAGTGGTGCAGCCAACCCAATGGGTTTGGGTAAGCCCAAATGGACCCAAGGCCAAACCCAACCCCATGGGTCAAATTGGCTCATTCCAAATCCTCCCTCCACCCAATTTGATGCACATGGGAGGTTGGCAATCCACTCATGGCCTCAAACCAACCATGTGAAAAGAGCTAACAGATCAAACAACTCCTCCAATTTGGTCAATTGGATCAAAATGACAAGGGAGGTGTTGGTCATTCGATTGCCATAGGGGGAGATAAACTCACCCTAATTCAATTTGAAATTATCATTCCCTCATTCGATTGAAGCCTAGAGAGTGTTAGGAGAGATCAGAGAGCCATCCCAAGCTTTCTAAGGAGGATTTGAAATAGCCTCTTCTCAATTTTCTCCATTGAAAAATAGAAGAGCTCCTTTGAATCTTCAACTTCTTCCTCACTCAAAATTACTCCAATTTTGCACACTCCCTTTGAGGATCAATTTGAGTGCACCCAAGCTCTCATATGAGTTCCCATAGCAAGGAGAGCCTCAATTGGATCAAAGTCGCAAGGGAGATCAAGTGGTGTTGGTCCATAGAGCAATCCACTCAATCCATTGAGCCTCAATTTCATCTCCACTAGAGAAGCTACCTCATTGAGCTCAAGCGCCAATGATCACCTCCGATGAGGTATGGATTTTTCTAACCATTTAGCTTAAAGGGTGGTGGTCTTTTGTGAAATAAATTTTCAAGCAATGTAAAATCCACCATTAGATATGCTTCTTAGTAGATTTAGATGGTGTGGGAAAAATCTTGTTCCAATCCGAGCTCAATCGAGCTTGGATCTTTCCTAGGATCATGGACGACCTTTGTTAATCCTAAAGGAAGAATTGGTTTAGGATGTTTGAATTTATATTTCATTTATATTTGTGAATATAAATGAGAATATAAATGGGTTATGAGAAGATCTTTTGAATTTGATTTAGGCTAAGTCCATAAGATGGAATCAAAGGGCTTAGGAAGGATTTTTTGAATTTGGAATTCAATCATGGGTTTCACTCATTTGGAATTAATTCATGATTTGAGAAAACCCATTGGAATTGATTTAAGTTTTGAGAAATTCAATTAAGTTGGAATTGATTTGAGTTTTGATGTTGGTATTGGTTTGAGTTAATCAATTAAGTTGGAATTGATTTGAATTTAAAGTTGATTTGAGTTTGGAGTTGGTTTGAATTTGGAGTTTGATTTGATTTTGGAGTTGATTTGATTTTTTTAAATTTTACTTGAAGGAAGTGAGGATTTGGTTTAAGCTATGGGGTAGGCAAGTTTTCCTAACACCCTAAGGTAACACCTATTCCTATGGCTAACTCTTTTAAGTCTCTAGGGTTAGGTTGAGTGTTCACCTAATTACTAGAAGTATCTTAAGACTAAAGAACTCTTAGTGTCTAAGAGAAGTCGTATATCTAAGATGGAAAGGTTGAAACCTCACTCTAAAAATGAGGTCAACAAAGGGCGCCCAATATGTGTGGTGTGATTAACAAGGTACACCGTGCGTATTGGTGTTCATTGAGGCGATCAACAACACCAAATGATCACAAGCACTAACAAAAATGATCTACTCCTAACCCAAGGTGTAGAAAGAATCAAGAGATTAGTGCAATGTGACCCTACTCATGTCCAAGATATAAGAGAGTGAAGGAGGAATCCGCTAGGGATAGAGTATGTGAATCTTCCACTAAGAAAACTAGTTCAAGTCATCCACAAGAGGATGAGAGGTTTGATTTGATTTGAGTCTCATTGGGGAGAGAAATTTGATTTCTTGATTTAGGATTTGGTGCTCCACTAGGGATAGAAAAGTGAACTCTCCATTGGTGGAGCAAGTTCAATTCGTCCACTAGGGAGAAGAGGTTGTGAAATCCATTGAGGGACTAGAATTCGAGATCCACAGGGGGAACTACAAATATTTTCATCTCACTGAGGAGAAGCAGATGATTTGATTTGTTTGTTTAATTTAGTTTGATTATTTTGATTATTTTATTGTTTAGTTTTTTTAGTTTGACTCCACCGATGGAGGAGGGTTGAATTTATTTCAGCTTTTTAAATTTTTTTTATTTTGAGATGGATCCTATTGGTTTACAATGGATTGCACTGAGTAGGGGTCATGTAGGCCTAGGCCTAACTCAGATTTACTAATCCAAAGAGGTAGTCTACCAAACAATAGTAGGACTAGCCAACCAAAGGGATTGCCTTTTAGTGTGTAGCAGTTATACTAAGAAGAAGGCGTAGTAGACTTACATCCTCTAAAGCAGGGATCAGTTGCTGGGGTGATCCATTGGCAAGGCAATGGATTGAACCCAATCTAGGGCTGACTGAGTGAATTCTGCTAGGGGACTTAAATCAGCTCAAATATAGTCAAAGATTAATTTCATTTTTAGTTAATTATTTTTGATGGATTCCATTGGTTTGTGATGGAGTGCACTGAGTAGGTCAAGTTTAAGAAGAAATTGTGGGGACTCACATCTTCCAAAATAAGGAACCATTGGGTGACAAATTAACAAGGTAACATATTAACCCAACCTAGGGCTGACTATTGAGTGAATGACGCTGGGGGACTTAAATCAACTTAAAGATAGTCAAGATTAATTTCATTTTTTAATTATTTTTGATGGATTTCATTGGTTTGTGATGGATCACACTGAGAAGGAGCTTATATCAGCTTGGACCTATCTCAGATTTATTGAACCAAGGAGAGTAGCTTCCCAGCCGAGGGGAGAACTATCCAACCAAAGGAGTGCCTTTCAGTTTGCAATGGTCAATTAAGGGGAATAAAGCATAGGGACTCACATCTTCCACTACAAAAGACCGCTGGGGAGATCGGTTGCTTTTTAATAAATTGAACTCATCCTAGGGCTACCCGTCGATTTGCGACAGTAATGCTAGAAAGAATGTGTAGTATACTTACATCTTCCAAAGTAGAATGACTGTCGGGGTAACCTGCTTGTGGAAAAATAGATTGAACCTGACCTAAGGGCGACTATGGAGAGAGTACCGACTTAGGGACTTATGTCAACTCAGGTAGTCAGGTAATTCCTATAGGGAGTTCTGCTGACACTGCCCTAAAGATAGGATGTCTGCTTGGGAAAAGGTGACCTTTAGGCGCTTGAATTCCTAATCCACAAGTAAATATTTTATTTATTAGTTTAATTTGATTATCGTGGACCCTATTGGTTTGCTAGGGATCAAATTCAGAAGGAGCTTATATTAGCCTAGACCTATCTCAGATTTATTAAATCAAGGGAGAATTTGTGCATCTTGAACAAATTCTCCAACCACAGGGTGGCTACTAGGAAAGGGGGATTGTCCAATCCAAAAGTAACTCAAGTAGTGTTTAAATGGGGTCACAAAGGACGTGATCTAAATAGAGTGCCCACAGGAAGAAGGGCCGCTAAGGGATTGATCCTATACCCTAGAGAAGATAAAATGCATAAGTATTCGGTAGCCAACTCAAGGAGAAAGAGCGTGGACTCACATCTGCCAAGAGTGGTGTATCCATCAGGTGAGTGTCTATCAGCATAACAAACATCAACCAACCTAAAGTGACCGTCAATTTGCAATAATTAGCTTAGGAAGAAAGCTTGGGGACTCACATCCTCCTATAGCAAAACTGATTGATGGGATAGTCTGTCTTTGGCTTGACAGGTGTTATTCATCCCAGGGCGACTACTGAGTGAATTTCATTGGGGGAATTATATCAACTCAAATGTAGTCAAGAGGGAAGGATCCTCTAAAGGGACTTACCCTAAACCTCAAATATATTCAACCAAGTAAATTCATGATGATTAGTTCAAGAAGAAAGCATAAGGACTCACATCTTCTTAAACAAAATCAACATGAGGTAGTTTACTGGCTGGGCAGTGAAGCTTACCAAACTAACAAGGTGCTTGGCAGTTTGTAATGGTCAAGTTAGAAAGAAAGCACGGGGACTCACATCTTCCAAACAAGACCATTGGGGAGACAGACTAGCGAGGTAGTATATCGACCTGACCTAGAGTAGCTAATAAGTGAGTGTCATAAGGGGCTTGATCCCACATCAAAATAGCGAGAGAAAATATTTGTGTTTATTTTTGTGCTTGTGTTAAAGGGAATAGGAGGCCGATTGGGTTATCTCACACCTACCCTAAACTCGCTTGGGGAATTTGATGAAATGGTGCCACGAATGGCAACTGAGATTCTCACAAAGAAAGGATGCCGCTTGGGTTCTCTTACACCTAACTTAGTTGTGCTAATCGAAATAGGATGCCTCTTGGGTTCTCTCACACCTATTCTAATAGCACCAAGAAAATTGTGCTTGATTGTGTTTGTGTTGTGAAATAGGGATAGGATGCCTCTTGGGTTCTCTTATACCTATCCTAAACACATCATGGTGGATTCATAAGATAAGTAAACAACACTTCAAAAGAAGAGTGGATTTTAATGAATTGGAATGAAATTGTGTTCTTTTGTTGATAATTGTTTTCAAACATGATTTATGGGTAATATTTATTCAAATAGATCCCATTAATTGGAAGCATCGGGTGTTCCTCTTTATAATCAATGAGCTGATAGGATCCTCCTTGGTAGGCCTTCTCTATGACAAAAGGGCCTTTCCAAAAGGGTTCAAACTTGCCTCCCATCTTTCGATAGGCAAAATTGGTCTCTTTAGGACTAATACAAGTTCTCCTACTTGAAAAGGTCTAGGATGGACCAGCTTGTTATGAGCTTGAATCATTTTGGCCTTATATAACTCGAGGTGCTGGCCCGCCCGTAGGCATCTCTCCTCCAAACCTTCGAGTTCTAGTTAAAACTTTGCATTCTATTATGTAGTGATTTTGCTATCCGAAGCTATCCTTAGTGATGGGATTTGAACTTCTAAAGGTAGAACGGCTTTGAACCCATACACTAAGGAAATGGGGTTGATTGAGTTGGAGTTCTGTATATGGTGTGGTATGCCCACAAGGCTTCAACTAACTGCTCATGCCACTGTCACTTGTTGTCATCAAGTTTCTTCTTTAGTATTTGGATGAGAGTTTTGTTGAATGCTTTCGCTAAGCCATTTGCTCTGGGGTAGTAGATAGTGGAGTATCTCTAATCTATTCTGTGTCTTATGGCAAAGCTGTTAATCTTGGTGCTTTTGAATGTAATACCATTATAGAATATAATTTATCGAGGCACCTCGAACCTATATATCATATGGTTTTTGAAAAACTAAAGCACATGCTGAGTTGTGACCTCTCTGAGTGGGATTGCCTCCGCCCACTTGGAAAAGTAGTCAGTGGCAGCTAGAATGAACCGATGACCCTTAAAAGAAGGAGGATCGATAGAACCCACAATGTCGGTACCCCAACACCTAAATGACCATGAGTCCAATGTCAGATGTAGAATGTTGGGTAGTTGATGTAGGACCACACCATGTACCTGAGACTGATGGCATCTTCTAGATACATCCATACAGTCTATAATCATCAAAGGCCAGTAGTATCATAATCTCTTGATCTTTGCTTTCATCTTCGGACTGGATTGATGTGCTCTACATAGACCTAAATGTACATTGGTCATGATCCTACGGGCTTCATGTTTGTCTAAATAGCATAACCATATTTGATCGAAAGACCGTTGGTACAAGGAGTCATCCACGAGATCATAAGAGAGAGCTCTCTGTTTCGCTTGATGGGCTTGTAATTTCTCTTGAGGTAGTTTTTCAGTGTTCAAATAATCTATGAACGGTTTCCTCCAATCCAGCTCCTTGTCCTTATTGGCAACGGTAACCTTCCCTTCAAGAGAAAGTCTCTCGATGAGTTCAACATCAATAAGGGATAGGACTTGTCTATTTTGGACCCTTATTGGAATGGACTCATCTTCCAAGCATGCCAATTCTTTGGCAAGTTTGGCTAGAGCATATGCTACTGCATTCTCTGCTTGGGGAATCTTGTAGATAGTGACTTCAGGGGTTTGGGCCAACAGCTTCATGGTATACTCATGGTAATGATGAAGCTTAGGCTTGAGAACTTTGTAGGACCCGACAATTAGGTTGATGACCAATTGAGAATCCCCGTAGATGTTGATGCTCTTGACACATATTGTAATGGCTAACTCCATACTGGCAATCAAAGACTCATACTCAGCTTCATTGTTGGTACAGGGATTGGAGAGATAGTATAAAAATCTCATCACATCACGGTTTGGAGTTAAGAGGACTATTCCTACCCCTACCTTTCCTGAAAGAGTAGATCGTGGTGCTTCTCCTTTATGAAAGAAAGCCGCACCATCAAAATACATCTCCCATCAGCGATTATCAACCTCCCCTAAGTTTATGATTTGTTCATCAGGGAGATCATCACTAAGTGGAGAATCAGCAGGCATTGGGTGTGCTGCTAAGAAATTAGTTAGTGCATTCACCGCACGAAGGGGTACGAATGTGATATCAAACTCCGAGAGAATCATGGACCAATGTGTCAAACATCCGCATAGCGTTGGTCGTATCATGAGATACTGTAGTGGATTGATTATGGAAATCAAGTTCACCTTATGAGAAAGCATATACTGCTGTAGCTTTTGGGATGTAAAGATCAAAGTTAGGCAATGTTTCTCAATAGGTGGGTAGTTTGCTTTAGCAGGGATCAGACGATGGTTGAGGTAGTAGAGAGCACTCTCCTTCCTTCATCATTGGCTTGGGCCAACAAAATGCCAAGGGAGTCATCCAATGCAATAGTGTAGAGGATGAGTGGCTTGCCTGGGATACGGGCTGCTAGAACAGCCTTCACCAAATACTGCTTGATATCTTCAAAGGCAAGCTGCACTTATCATCATACTTGAATTTGGCATCCTTTTTGATAAGTGCTGAAAGTGGTTTGCATCTCCCCGATAAGTTGGAGATAAAGCATCTTAGATATGCCAACTGTCTTTGGAAAGATCTGAGTTGAGTTAAACTTTTGGGAGGTGGCATTTCTAAGATAGCTTTGATCTTTCTAGATCTATTTTTATCCCCCAGTGTCAGACAACAAACCCAAGGAATTTTCATAAAGCTACTCTGAATGCACACTTCAGGGGATTCATTTTGAGGTTAAATTATCTTAACCATTTGAAAACTACTCTCAAGTCAAAGAGATGATCTTCCTTTTCTTTGCTCTTGACTATTGGATCATCAACATAGCACTCAACTTGATGATAGATGAGTTCATTAAAAATCTTATTCATGGCCCGTTGGTATGTAGCACCAGCATTTTTAAGGCTGAAAGGCATGCCCTTATAAGAATATATTCTAATTGGGGCTCAAAAAGTAGTGTTTTTTTAATCCTTGGGGGCCATCTTGATTTGGTTGAAGCCAGATGACCCATCCATGAAGGAGAATACTGCAAGAGATGAGGCAATGTCCACCATTAATTCTAGTATAGGGAGAGGAAACTCATCCTTAGGATATGCCTTGTTTAAGCCCATGAAATTGACTCATATATGAATTTAGTCATTCTTCTTCTTAATTGGGATGACACTGGCTAACCAAGTAGGCTATTTTACTTCCCTGATGAAACCAGCATCGATCAGTTTCTTGACTTGAGAAATGACCTATTGTTCAATTTCTAATCACATGCGTCTAGGAGCTTGCTTGATAGGGTTAGCGCTAGGATCTATTGCTAGTTTTTAAACTATTATGTTAGGAGATAATCTAGGCATTTCTTCATAGCTCCATGCAAAGCAGTCCTTAAACTTAGTCAATAGCCTAACTAAGTCATTGGCTTCTTCTTCATTCAGCAACGAATTGATGTATGTATAGCATGGATTTTCTTCTATCCCGAGGTTGATTTCTTTAAACTTGTCAATTGTTGAATGGATCTCCTCTTCAAATTCTAGCGGTGAATCTATGATTTGGAGATCATCTGGATCATCTAAAGTTTTTAAAAACACATCCTCATAAGAGTTAGTGTGGTGTGAAAAGAACCTATCAGACTCCAAATGATTGGTGACAACTAAGCAGTAATTGTCATCATCGACTGGACACAATGTACTGAATCCTAGTCTTGATCTTGATTGTGCATCCCTGCCTCTGTTGTTCCATAGCTTCTCAAAGTACTCTGACCTGTGCTTAAACCATGTATAATGAATCTAACCTTTCTTTGCAAGATTAAGAACATAAGGTGAGTACCAATCAAAAAGTAATTATATTAATTCTTTATTTGAATTATCCTCAAGTTCTACATCAATTTTTGGACTTGAGGATGATGATCCCAAAAGGAATCTCTTCAGCTTGACATCTCTGGAAGATTTTGGGGCTTCCTTAACTACTAAACCTTCAACTTTTTCAGAGAAATGTGAAGTTAGAGCTAAGGTTCCTGACTGTTGCCTAATAGTTTCACATACATTTGATTCGAATATATTCGTGCTTTGTCTGGGGGCCTGGTCTTCATCGTTGTCTGGCTCGAGTTTCATCTGTAATGAAACCCACTGAGAGGGGTTGGCTAGTATGCTAATCACATTAGACTCATCCTCCGAGCTGGATTCCAAGTCTATATGAATAGTAGGGGGTACTCCTATAAACTGGAATATAACCTCTATTGGCTGGTGGCTAACCAAAGGGTCTTCCACTTCTGGAACTGCCTCTGCTTGGTGGAGGTCAAGCCATCTTACCCGCATGTCCATATGATGGAATGAACTATGGGTGGAAATTAATATGCGACTACTTCTTCTTGATATCCTTTTCTCGTTCACATGTATTTTCATTTTCTTTTCTTTTTTCTTTTTCTTCTATTTCTTTTTCTTTTGCATTTGAATTTTGACCAAGTTCACGAGAAAAGGTATTTTGAGGAAGATAGTAGGACATATCCTCATATATCTCAACCTCTTTGACTGAAAATGGCTTTTCATCTCTTTTGACATAGTATTCAATCTCATCCTTTTTGAACTTGATGCACTGATGAAAGGAAGATGGAATTATCTTGTTCTAATGTATCCAAGGCATACCGAGCAAAGTGGTGAATGAAGTATTTGAATCAATGATATAGAACTTGGCTTCATTCTTCCAGTCACCTATCTCCAAATGTAATACTATGGAACCTAAAGCCCTCTCACCTTGTTCATCGAATCTTCTCAATATCATTCATCTCCTTAGAGTGTGGGGATGTCGATCCTCAAATAAGCAAAAGTCTTTAGATTCATAATGTTCACTGATGCACCTAGATCAACGAGAACCCTGGAAAGTCTGAATCTACCCATATTCACTGTAATATAGATGGGACAGTTATGCTCCATGTCCCAGAAGAAGGTCTTCATCTGTGAAAGTGACTCCTTGGGCTTCTTTGAAATAATGTGCATCCTCTCCAATAGCGATCAGCTGAGCTAAACATATCTCTGGATCAACGAGATCCTTGATTAATGATTCCCTCATCCCTTTGGATAAGATAAGCGAATCATATATGCTTAGCTTAGATGGCAACTTTCTTAGGTGAGAGAGGACATTGTAGTCCACTTTGGGTTGATCCTCCATAAGCATATCCAAGAGTGGAGCATCCTATGGAGGGGTTTCTCGATCATCTGAACCAATGACTTATTTTCCCTTATCTTGAGGTGCTACCCTAGGAGGTAGAACCTTGCCACTACGGAGGTCGATTTCGGTGATCTCTTGTGGTAGGTTAGTGGAAGATTCTACTTACTCATCAGGTTCACCTATAGTTTCTCCTATGGGACCCACAAAATCGGATGATTCCAAGTCTATCTCAAGAGGCGAACCTGTAGTATTCAGAGAAGGAAGGTCCAACTATGAATTAGAAAGAAGAAGATCAAAGTTGTTATAATTATTGCTTAGACTTGAAGAGTTTTCAGTAAGAGTATAATTAGACAACCCATCAGAAGTGACACAGATATAATTCAAGCTAGCTTTATTCCTTGATTTCTTGGATTTTGAAGGAGGTACATAGTAGAAATCTAGTAAAGTAAGTTGGGTGAGGGATTTGATTCCCTCATCCACCGATACAAGATGTCTACTATAGAAGAGCTAGCTGAAGTAGAGGTGCTCACTGATGTAGTAGCTATAATGGTGGACTAGAGGGTGGGCTCGGTTGGTAGTTGCGCTACTTGACTATCCTAGGCTGGCATGGGATGGTGTTGCTATTGAACTTCCCCTTTCCCTGAGTTGACCTAAATAACTTACAAACCTTCCTTGATGTTAAAGGTTCGAGCTACCTCAGGCATCTGCAAGGAAATTTTCTTGATTTTGGACACAATCTTCTTAGACGTATGGGACAAGGAGATATCCCAACCTTCTTTGGTTTTGGAAGGATCACAGGTATCCCCAAGGATTATCATAATGGAACTAGATGATTGTTCTATAAGGTATTCCTTGGGATAACTATGGCACTTGTTTGACACCTATCTTGAAGCTATACTCAAGCTAGTCCTTGAATGTAAAGCAATCCTCCAAAATGTGACCTAGCATGTGCTAGTCAGCAATGGGGAAACAGCGTGGAGGGAACCTTCCTCTATAATGTGGGATGGCATCCATCTCT
This sequence comes from Cymbidium sinense, assembly GCA_021442155.1. Taxonomy (NCBI): domain Eukaryota; kingdom Viridiplantae; phylum Streptophyta; class Magnoliopsida; order Asparagales; family Orchidaceae; genus Cymbidium; species Cymbidium sinense. The sequence goes on along the minus strand of CM038217.1, from coordinate 84,858,273 downwards.
CGGGTGGCACGATCATGGTGACGCTTGATCTTGCAGCTCCTGTTGCGTCACTGTGTATGGCATGTATGGATAAACAAGGCAATGTGAGAGCTAGATCCTACCTCGAAGGTAGGGGAGGCTATCTTTGAAGCTAGGATAGCCTTCCCCTTAGAGGGGACCATCGAGGATGTGCTAGAACGCACCCGAGTGGTTGTGGGAATAACTAACTAAGTAAGAACTGGACTGACTGGTGGAACCTCAACTGCCTTCCTCTTCAGGGAAGGGTACTTAGTGTCAGAAAGCAGATCGATCAGGATGATTGGCTTCTGCCCAGCCACCTCATCCCTGCTAATAATAGTGAGGTTACCACTCACAAGTGATGCGGGCTCCCTCAAATCCTCAGCCAAAGAACATAAGATGAGTGGAGTTAGTCTGAGGGAGGTTGGCCTAATCTAGGACCAAATCCATCCTGAACAGAAAGGTGAAAAAAAACTTTTGAGAGGCCATATCTGCTAATTGCAAAAGACTGCACTGATTGCTTCGAGCTGTATGTCTGCATTTGTTGAGATATAACTTGTATCAGATTTTTGTCTTGATATTTGTTCCACGCAAGTAACAGAAGTTTAAAATTTCTAGCCCACACTCAACAATTCAAATATGTTAAGTGGGGTTCGTTGGAGAGATTTGGATGTTTGGAGGAGAGACTTTTGCCATTTGATTTTTTGATTTTAGAACCTATATTCAACCAATTTAGGTAGGTTGGGTGGGTTCAAAAATTTGAGGAGAGATTTCTTTTTGGGAGATTTATTTGCATTCTATGTTTCTTGTTTGAATATGGATAGTTTGAAAGAGCCTCTACGTAGCAAATTTGGGTATACTAAGAAGAGGTTGTGATTGTGTATTTGAATTTTTTTTTTTTTTTTGCTTGTGAAGATTTGATTGTGTGATATTTTGATTTGAAAAATGGGGCTTCTTACTAAACAAATTTGGTATGTTAAGTAGAGGCCACATGTGTTTGATTTATGCTTGAAGATGACACTTTCACTTAACAAATTTGGTATGTTAAAAAAGGATCAAGTGTGTGTTGAAAAGAGACCCTCACTTAACAAATTTGGTATGTTAAGTGAAAGCCTAAATGTGTTTGATATGTTTTTTTATTATTTTTATTTCTTTATTATTATTTTTTTGAAAATAGGATTCCCACTTAATAATTTGGTATGTTAAGCGAAAATCAAAGTATGATATGACTTGAGAATGGGATTCTCACTTAACAAATTTGGTATGTTAAGTGGGAATCCAATGTGGCATGATTATGTGGTTCTTACTTAAGAAATTTGATGTGTTTAAGTAGAACCAAATACATGCTTTAAAGGTGAGACTCTCCCTTAGCAAATTGGATATGCTAAGTGAAAACCTAAATGTATTTGATATGTTTCCCACTTAATAATTTGGTGTGTTAAGTGGAAATCAAAGTATGATATGACTTGAGAATGGGATTCTCACTTAACAAATTTTGTATGTTAAGTGGGAGACCAATATGGCATGATTATGTGGTTCTTACTTAAGAAATTTGATGTGTTTAAGTTGAACCAAATGTATGCTTTAAAAAAGTGAGACTCTCACTTAGCAAATTGGATATGCTAACTGACCTAAATGTATTTGTTTTTTTTTTTTGTTAGATTAAGACTCCCACTTATCAAATTAAAATTGTTAAGTGAAGGTCAAATTTATATTTTTTGAAAATGAGACCCCCATTGTTGACCTCATTTTTAGAATGAGCTCTCAACCTTTTTATCTTAGACAAAGGACTCCTCTTAGACACTAAGAGTTTTCTTAGTCTTAAGACACTTCTAGTGATTAGGTGAACACTCAACCTAACCCTTGAGACTTAGAAGAGTTAGCCATGTGAATAGGTTATGCTTTAGGGGTGTTAGGAAAATTTGCCTATCCTATAGCTTAAACCAAATCTTCACTTCCTTCTTTCAAGACAAACTCCAAATTCAAATCAACCTCAAACTCAAATCAACTTCAATTCCAAACCAAACCTTAAATCAATTCCAGTGGATTTTCTCAAATCATGAATCAATTCCAAATAATTGAAACCCATGATTGAATTCCAAATTCTAAAATCTTTCCTAAGTCACTTTCATTCCATCTTATGGACTTAGCTCAAATCAAATTCAAATCACTTCAAATTCAAGAAATTTTCTCATAACTCATTTATATTCACTTTTATATTCACAAATATAAATAAAATATAAATTCAAATAACCAAAACTAAATCCAAAACTCAATTCCAACTTCAAAAATCCTTCCTAAGTCCCTTTGATTCCATCTTATGGACTTAGCTCAAATTAAATTCAAATCAATTCAGATTCAAGAAATTTTTTCATCACCCATTTATATTCTCATTTATATGCACAAATATAAATGAAATATAAATTCAAATATCCAAAACTAAATTCAAAATTCAAATCAAAATTCAACCAAAATCCAACCTAAGCCTTTCAAGTTAAATTCTTGAACTTAGCCAAATCAACTCAAATCAAACCAAACCCTTGATTTTTCTTCATGATTCAATCAATCCTTCAATCATGAAACCAAATATAAACACAAACTTCAATCATCAAATCAAAACCAACTTCAAAATTCAAACCCAAATCTAATCAAAATTTAACCTAAGCCTTTCAAGTAAAATTCTTGAACTTAGCCCAATCAACTCTAATCAAGCCAAACCCTTGACTTTTCTTCATGATTCAATCAATCCTTCAATCATGAAATAAAATATAAACATAAACTTCAATCATCAAACCAAAACTAAATTCAAAAATCAAACTCAAGTCAAACTCATGTTCACCCTTTGAACATGAAATTGTCAAATAAATCAAAACTTATTTGACTCCAAATCACTTGCAAATGAAATTATATTTCAATCATAAGTCCATATGTGAGTTCAATCAAACTTGAATAAAGCCTTGATCAAGTCAATTAACCCACTTAGGTTCACTTGACCCAAAGTGACCAAAAGTACCCCTTTTGAGCCAAATTCTAATCCTACCCAAATTGGATTGAACTAAGCCCACCTAAGTCTCACATTGTGAGCAACAATTATCATGAGATGATTAATCACTCAAATTGGGTCAAATCAAGTCAAACTTAAGGGTTGACCAAGTGAACACTTAGCCAAAATGAAACCTAAACTAGCCAAAATTGACCATAGGCCAAATTGATTGAAACCATTGATCAAAACTAATTCATGATCAATGTTTGAACTTGACCAAGTCATCATTTGAGCTTAACCTAGCCCAATTGGCTACTTGACCCAACTTGACCTAAAAAGTCAAAATATGTCAAATCTTGATCTAAGCCTAATTGATTGCAACTCATTCTAAACCACTTATTGAACTTGACCAAAGCCTCAATTGGCCAACTAGACCTAACCTAGCCCAATTGAGCATGAACCCAACTTGACCTAAAAAGTCAAATTGAGCAAAAATTAACTCAAACAAAAATTGATTGAAATCAAAGCTTGCAACATATTTCAAATGACCAACAAAACCTAAACCAACCCATGACCTAGCGCAATTGGGTCAAATGGGACAAATTGGTCAACTTGACCCATTTGGCTAAAATGAAATCAAATGAACCAAAACCAAATATAAACCAAATTGAATCAAACTAATAATGCCAACACATTTCAAATAGTCTTATGAACTTGACCCAACCCTTGGTTTGACCCAATTTGACCAATTGGTCAACTTGACCCAAGTTGACCCATTTTGACCTAAATGGGTCAACATGAGCCAAATGACATCAAATCAACTCCAAATTCTTTTAAATTTGGCCCAACCTAATTTCAAACAATTCTAAATCTTCCCAAAGTAAAATCAAATCTAAATGACCATTTTACCCCTAGGTCAAGGGGTAACTTATGGTCAATTCCACTTGGGATTTGGTCATATCCTTTCATGGCCACTTGGCACCTTTTTAGTGGACCAAGTGGACACTAGTTGGTGTGGTGCACATGACCCAATGGGTTTGGGTCAGCCAAACCCAACCCAAGGCCAAAACTGACCACCCACTTAGAATTTCTCCACATGGGATCACTCCTCCACTCAAATGAGCACATGGGAACTTCACCACTCCACTCCTCTGGCCAAACTGAATCACATGGCATCCAAAATGGCCTAACCAACTCAATCAGCCTATCAATTTGATCAAAATGTCAAAGCCATGCTCAGCCATCCAATCCTTCTAGGGGAAGATATACTCCCCCCAATTTCACTTGAATTTCATTGACTCACATTTGATTGAAGCATAGGAACTTAGAGGAAGTAATTCCAAGCTCCCCCAAGGTCTCCTAAGCTACTTTGAATTTTCCATTCTCGATTTCTTCAAGCCAAAAATAGGTGAGCTCAAGGGAAATTCAAACTCATCCATCACTCAATTTCAATCCAATTCCTCTTGCAAACACCCTCAGAGGATCCAATCGAGTTGATCCAAAGCTTCTTCCAAACTTCTAAGACAAGGGAGGTGGGAGCTAGACCAAAGTCGCAAGCTTAGGAGGAGGACTATGGCCAATTGAAGGATCCACTCAACCTCAAGCCCTCAAATCTTCAACAGAGCTTCATCTCCACTAGAAGAAGCTACCTCGATGGTTGGGAGCCGATGATAGCCTCTAGTGAGGTATGGATCAAAATCGAGCTTAGAGTATATTTTTTGGTCCTTTGTAAAAGAAAGTTTCATCCCATTGTAAATTGGTTATTAGATCTTCTTGTGCTTGCTCTTAGATGGTGTGTGACCAATCTTAGCTCAATCTGAGCTCAATCAAGCTCAGATCAAGCCATAAGGGATTGGCAGTTGCCCTCTCCCTCAAGCGAGCTCAGGGACGAATCACAGACCATCCATCCCGTGTTTTGGATGGACGGTCCTGATTAATCCACGCTAGATCATCAGATTAATCCTTTTAATACCGTGGGCTTGATCTTGAAAGTGTGTAGCATCGTCGGTTGACTTTGTAGCTGATTTGACTACTTAAATAGTGAATCTTGTCATGTCACGTGGAAAGCGTGCTCTGCATCAGCAGTCCACGTGGCGCTGATGGGATTAACTATATAATTAGGGATTTAATTAAGTTTTAATCATAGAATCTTCAAAAATACATAACTAAATGTAGAAAAATGAGAAAAATATAAACTCAAATGAATTTTGAAGATATTTAAAGGGGAATAATATAAAATTAAGTTTAGTTAATTTTGAATAGTAATTTTTCATAATTTGGGTTTATTGAGAATGTAATTATGTTAATTACTCTCTAATTATTCCATTGATTAATTCCAAACTTCCTAGGATTGATTAATGGGATGACCTCTGCCTCCCATAATTTTCTTAAAATTTATTAATGGTTTAATTAGGGTAATTACTTGATTCACTTTTAATTACTCTCTTAATTAATTAAATGACTAACTAACCCATTAAATAGTGATAAATTCATTAATTAAGTTTCTTAATTACCTTAGAATAGTGAATGGACTTAGGAAATGAGATTAGGATTCCTCTCCCAAATCTTTTCCCATAAGTTCATTTCATTTGAATAAAAATCTAATTAAGGTGCAAAATAATTAAATAGTTTAATCACTTAATTAAATTTCTTAATTAATCAAAATTTTAAAATCAAATCAATCTGAACTTAATCAATTCCTTTTTGGGTAGATGCTTAGGTGTTCAATAACCTAAGTAGCTTAAGAAAATCATATCTAACCCATATGTATGGGAAGGGTTATGAAAGTACTTAAAATTAAATCCATTAGCTTAATTAATCATTAATTGTGAGTCAAATGCATTAGGCCCCTTTCTTTCTTAGGTGCATTGCTTCTTTAAATTCCTTGTGATTTTATGTCATACATTGGCTTATAATTATTTGGTTAAATATGTTAAAGTGGTGTAGGTAAGAGGTAATTAATGGACTTAAAGTACACCTTTACCTAAACAAAATATAAAATCAATCTAATGGTTCCAAAAAAAAACAAACTAAAATAACATACATATGTGGGAGATGGGTTAGGATCAACAAAGTTTCTCACATTTCTTAAATTCAAATCAAACTCAAAACAAAACTAAAAATTTCTTTAAATAATTTTGATTCACTTTAAATAATCTTATTCCATAATATTATCTTTAAAAATTAATTAGGGTGAATGAATTTACATTCTTTCATCACTTTATTTCTTTCCTAACATGCTAAATGTGTATTTCATATGAAAATCATGCATTCATGCCTTTTGAAAAATCAAATTAAAATGAAATATTTCCTTTATGTCAAATTGCATGTTTCGTCTAAAGTAAGAATATAAATGGCTATTATCACTGTTAAATCTAAAATTATTTTCAAAACTTATAAATCAAACATTACAACTAAAAGGTATGCTACTTATAATTATTTATAAGCTTGCATGCAAGTATAATATAAGGTGTGCATTGTGTGACTTCCCTTCACTTCTCTTTTAACATAGTTTTGAATAGGGTTTGAAAAGTGTATAGTTCATTTGAAAAGAACACAACACTTGCTTAAATCTATTCCTATTCATTCCTATGTTATCAATTAAGAAGGATACTCACACTTACACATGTAAATTGCATAAACAAATCAAACAAATAAACATAAACTTTTTGCATGACTCTTTCCATTCATTTGCTTTTGTACATGCACATGTATTTAAGAAAAGTAGTATATTAATCTGGACATCCCAGGATTGCGAGGCTTTAATCATCCCCAAGTAGGTCTTGTACCTTACATCCCTGGTGTAGAAAATAATGGTGGCATACTCACTTATGTCTTTCATCAATGTAAATGTGCATATGAAAAATGGATAAAAAATCCCTCTTTTCTACTTAACAAAATCATGCATCATAAAAACATCCAAATTTCTTAAATAAACCCTCTTAGCTTTTATCATCAAGGCGTGCTAAACATTTCCATTTGCATGTATAGATATGCTTAGGATCCATCCATATGCATGTTGCACATGTTGGAAAGAAATTAAGTATTGTGTGTTTCATGATAGTAATTCACTTTACTTAATCTTAAAATGCCTTTCTTTTTGAATAAGTTTGTTTAGGAAAAATCTAAACTTAGGATTAATTAAAACACATAATAATACATTCACTAAACAAAAATCAATAATGAATCTATCTTAGAAATTACTTAAGGAAGGGAAGAGAAGTTCGCTTCACTTTTCCTCTCTTTACAATACATAGTAATTAACTATAGGTTCACTCAAACCAAAATTAATCATCAAATAAAATCAACCAAATCAACTAAACCACTTAAATGAAACCACCCTCTAAGTTGGACATTTTTTATACTTAGAAAACTCTAACCTTAAAGCCTATCTAAGACATACCACACAAACCTTAAATGGCACACACATTAGGCTAAGTCACCATTTCTAATCCTATGTTAGGGTGATCCATGGTTTGTTGTTTGCTTTTATTTTATGATGTGATGTTTTAGTCTGGATGTTAGGGTGTATGTGCGTAGACTGAATGGTAGGGCGATCTTAGTCTAACCATTATCTGCTGTAGGGGATTGTGCATGATAGATATATATATATATATATATATATATATATATATATATATATATATATATATATATATATATATATATATATATATTCTTTTGTTGTGTAGGTTGCTTATACCCCTAAGCATAATCCAAAATAGGTCAAGTGGATTTACTCATGTGTGGGGTGTTAAGTCCAATTTATTCATATACATGCTTGGGATTGTGTGGTTTGTTTAGCTAATCTCTATTTTATAAATTTTAGTTAGATTTTCTTTTTCTCATTTTCATGTAATTTTGCAATTAAGATTTGGAATGATTGTTATGGGGGATTAGGATGGACATTGGTTATAAGACTATGTCTCATGTACTATGTGAAGCCTTTGGAGCAACCACATTCCAACCAACCAGAAAGAAAAAAGAAAAAAGAAGAAGAAAGAAGAATGAAGAATGAAAACCCCCATAATAATGAATTCCTTCTTGATTGTAATTTATTCATTTGTAATCCAAGTTGTATAAGGGTAGAGCTCGGCTACCCAATTTATTTTCGGATTTGTATGGTGGAGCCCGACCACAAAAGGCCTCTTATTCTTTTGTGCTAGCTTTATAAATTATTTGATGTTTGTTTAGCTTGTGCATTAAGGTGGTATGTTTTCTTAGTTTCTTCCTTGATTTGATGTATGATCTGGATGAAAATTAGGCTCTTAGAAAAAAAATTTTATCTAACTATTTAATTCAAATTATAAAAATAAATAACTCATAACCTCACCTAAAGCCTAAGTTATAAACAAGATAAATGAATTAGCAACCCCTTAGCTGGATGTTGTATTTTCTTTCTCACATCATGCATAAAAAGTATCTTATTTCACTCTTAATTTGGAGAGCTTCCACCTTTGCAGAGAACTTGGTTTAACCTTTGAGAGCTATGGTGGAAACACACCTCCTTTTCTTATTGATTTTGGCCCATAATCTAATTTCTCATGCATTAGGCATATGAATCCTAAAGTCTGTGTCAAATTGATTGTCCAAAATGAAAATAAAATGTAACAAAATTTGCATTAGATTTAAGTCATTAAATCAAGCCCTACATGATCTAGTCTCTTAGGGAGTGTGTTTAAGGACTCAATCTCTTTCTAAATAAACAATAACTTAGCTATCTTGCAAAAGCATATGACTTGCCTATATGTATTTAAAATCATAGGAGGAGTTATTTAGTGGCCACCCCCAGGTGGTTGTAAGTCCAATTTTGAGGGGTTTATCCTCTCTTATGAAGGCAAACCAAATACCCATTTTTGCCTTAGATTTAGGTCATACTTTTGGCCCTCGCCAAAGCTCCCTAGATTTAGGTTCAGAGGTTGCTACTTCCCTTTGCAGGCTATAAGCATAAATCCTCACCTCTTAGGCATTTCCATGATCTTGTGTCATGGAATTATAAGTCTTAAATTTCTAACAAAAATTCAACCCAAATAAATGAATCACCTCAATTTCAAAATATAAAGCCCAACCATAGGATAGTTTGGGATGCTTACTAGGCTTCTTAGTATCATAAGCATCCCCAACTTATCTTCCTTCGGCTTCGATGATAACTCCCTCCTCTTGATCAACCCCACTTGATCTTCTAAAAATAAACCAATTGATTAACAGTCATATCTTTGAAATCATTGGAGACAATTACAATTTACCTTAATCAAGAGTATTCCTAAGGAATCTTGTTCATTGGGATGTAATTAACTATGGGGGCTTGCCTCCATAAGGAACTTAATAAATCTGATTTAAAATAAACCCTACTTTACTTTTCCATGTAAAGTAGGGGAAGAATCTCTAGTACATTTCAAAGACCCATAGTCCTTAGGAGTCCTTATTGAGGTGATTAGGTCCATTATAGGGTGGTGACTTCTATCTTTCGAGATAGTACACCTCTCCTCAATGTCATACCCAATCACTCTAATAAGAATATCTATAGATCTATGTGGTGTCCCAACAAAGCATATATTTTTATTATCATTTGTCCTTTCCAAAAGGATAGATGAAGAAAAGAATAAAAATTTCACCACACCCACTTAACAAATTGAAATTATTAAGTGAAGGTTAAATTTATGTTTTTTTGAAAATGAGACCCCAACTAAAGAAATTAAAATTGTTAAGTGAAATCAAATTCATGTTTTTGAAAATGAGACCCCCACTTAACAAATTAAAATTGTTAAATGAAGGTCAAATTTTATGTTTTGAGGATGAGATCCCCACTTAACAAATTGAAATTATTAAGTGAAGGTCAAATTTTATGTTTTGAAAATGAGTCCTCCACTTAACAAATTAAAATCATTAAGTGAAGGTCAAATTTTATGTTTTGAAAATGAGACCCCCACTTAACAAATTAAAATTTTTAAATGAAAGTCAAATTCATGTTTTTGAAAATGAAACCCCTTAGTTAACAAATTGAAATTGTTTAGTGAAGGTCAAAATTTATGTTTTGAAAATGAGTCCTCCACTTAACAAATTGAAATTGTTAAGTGAAGGTCAAATTTTATGTTTGATTCAAATAGAGATTCTCACTTAACAAATTTGGATATGTTAAGTCAGAATCAACTATGGCATGATTATCTCTCAAGAGTGTACTTTTGAAAGATCCTCCATGTAGCAATCATAAGGATTGTTAGATGAAGGAGTTTTGATTTTGTGATTTTATGAAATGTGCTTTGGAAAGTGTCATTTTGTGAAAGAAATTATTTTCTATAAATTTTATGATGAACCTTGCCTCACCAATCTAGTTGTGAGGAGGTTCTAAAATTTATTCTCTCCCTCTTTGTTGAAAAATTATGTTCTCATCTATTGGGGAACCCAACAAAGGTTTCAAGACCTACACGGAGTGAGGTCCTAAATTTATTTCTATAAATTTTATGATGAACCTTGCCTCACCAATCTAGTTGTGAGGAGGTTCTAAATTTTATTATCTCCCTCTTTGTTGATTAATTATGTTCTCATCTATTGGGGAACCCAACAAAGGTTTCAAGACCTACACGGAGTGAGGTCCTAAAACCTAAAGGATGTTGGCTAACTCTGCTTAAGAATGAAATAAGCTAAGTGTCAATGGAAAGAAATATAGTCTTGGGCTCAAATGGAATGTAAGTCCACTATCGATGCTTGGAGACAACAATCATCTACTAGAGATTAAGAGAGGAACCATCCCCAGCAGAGTCACCAGAAAAATCTGTGGTGTTTATTTTTGTGTTATGTGTGTTTGTGTGAGGGGACACCATGCAAATCTGTAGATGTACTCATTAGAGTGATCAGGTACATTAAGGAATAGTGTACTATCTCAAGATATAGAAGTCACTATCTTATAATGGACCTAATCACCTAATGAGTACTTTTAAGACATGATGTGTCTTCAAATATACCAAAAAAATTTCCCCTACTTTACATGGAAAACTAAAGCAGAGTTTATTTAAATCAGGTCTGTTAAGTTCTCTATGGAGGCAAGCCTCCATAGTTAATTACATCCTAAGGAAAATGAATGCCTTAAGAATACCCTCGATTAAAGTAAGTGATTGTTGTCTCCAAAGAATTTAAAGAAAGGACTATCAAAGGATTAGTTGTATTTTTGAAAATCAAATGGGGGAGCTCAGAAGGGAAGAGTTCTTATCGAAACTAAGGGAGATGAGTAGGGAGTGCTCATGATATTAGAAAGCCTAGTGAGCACTCCAATCTATCCTATTGTTGGGCTTTGTACATTTGAATTTCAGAAAATTTATTTGTTTGAGTTAAATTTTTATTAGAAATCTAGGATTTATAATTCCACAATACAAGATTGTAGAAATACCTAAGAGGTGAGAATTTATGCTTGTAGCCCGTAAAGGGAAACAACAACCTCAGATCTTAAATCTATGGAGCTTTAGTGAGGACCAAAGCATGACTTAAATCTAAGGAAAAAATTGGCATATAGTTTACCTCCACAAGAGAGAATAAATCACCTGACTGCTAGGAATATACCACCTAGAGTGGTAGCAGCTAACTCCTTCTACGCTTTAAATCCATGTAGGCAAGTCATATATTTTGCAAGATGATTAGGTTGTTATTTATTTAGAAATGAAATAAAGTTCTTAAACTCACTCTCTAAAAACTAGATCACGAAGGACATGAATAATGACTTAAATATAATGCAAATTTTATTAAGTTTTATTTGGTTTTTGGACTTTTGTTTTGACATATGCTATAGGATTTTGTATGCTTAAATGCATGAGAAATTGGTTGTGGGCCAAATCAAGAGAGAAAGAGGTGTCTTTCCATCAAAAGCTCTTATAGGTTAAGCCTTTATTCTATAGCACAGATGGAATCCCTCTCTTAGCAAGAGTGGAAGAATATGATATGCATGATATTATACATTCATTCATCCAACTAAGGGGTTATTAAAAATTTTATTATCTTAATTTAATTCCTAGGCTTTTATATGAGGTTATGAATTATTTTAAAATTTTTGTTATAAGTTGTTAATGGGAAAGACAATTTATTTTTTTTATCTTAGGAGCCTAATTGTATCTAGGCCAAATAGCAATCACCAATCATAAAGAAACTATGAAAAGGCATGATATTTCTAATGCACAAGCTAAACAAAACATCAAATAATTTTATAAAGCTATCGTAAAAAAATAAAAGGATGTGCCGCCATTAACAAAAAAAAAGAAATATGGGTAGTCGAGCTCCACCTTTATACATCCCAGTACAATGAAAGAATAAATTACAATTACAAAATGATAAATTTTATGTCTTTATTCTTCATCCTCCATTCTTCACTCCTTGTCCTTCATCCCTTCATCTTAATTTGCTTCATTTCTTTCTTTCTTTTAACTTGAGTGGGATGTAGTTTGCTCCAAAGGTATCACATGGTATAAGATATGGTCTTATAACCAATGCTTATCCTTAATCCCCATAACACTTATCCTAATCCTAATGCAAAAGTTACATTAAAAAGAAGGAAAGTAAATCTACATACACTAACAAAATAAATGTTAGCTAAACACACCATACAACCCAAGCAATTATAGGAATAATTTTGACTTAGCACCCCACACATGGGTAGCCAAGTCCACCTGTCCTAACTTTGGGCTACTCTTAGGGGCTAAGCAACCTGCACAGCAAAAACCATTTATTTATTTTATTACATCCCTTTATACTCGCATAAAACATGATTAGGCTAATATCGGCCTAAGATTCTGGCTATGCACATACACCCTAACATCTAGTCTAAAATAATACATCTTAAAACTAAACATTCATCAAACTATGCACCGCCCTAACATAAAGCTAGAAATTGTGACTTAGCCTAATGTGCATGTGTTAGAGCTTGTGTGGTATGTCCTAACTAAGCTTTAGGGTTATGATTTGCTAAATGTGAGAGATTTAATTTATAAAGGATTAATTTTTCTTTAAGTGGTTTAATTGATTTGAAAATTTTACTTAGTTTTTATGTAGCTTATACTTGGCAATTAAGCGTTATAAAAAGAGAAAGAGAGGGAGAGTCTCTCTTTTATCCCTATCTTAAGTAATTTCTAAGATAAATATGTTAATGAATTTTTTTTAGTGAATCTGTTTTAATTAACCCTAAGTTTAGATTCATTTTAAATAGCCCTATTCAATAACAAAGGCATCTTAGGCTTAATTAGGATGGATTACAATCACATAACACACACCCATTCATTTTTTTCATCATGTATACTATGCATATAAATAATCTTAAGCATACATATATACAATGCAAATCTTAGCATACTTGGTGATGAATGCAAAGAAATATATTTTGAATTTAAATATTTCACCTTGTTAATTGAATCATGAATGCATGTCTTTGTTATGTAAAAAAGGGGGATTTTTCATCCATTAGTTAAATACACATCCACATGTATAAAAGTTATAAGTGAGTACGGCACCATTATTTTCTACACCAGGGGCGTAAGGTACAAGACATACTTAGGGCTACTTAAAGCCTCACTGCCCCGGGATGTCCATACTAATATACCACTTTTCTCAGATATATGTAAATGAATGAATAACTACAAGGATAAGAAAATCCATGCAAAAATTATGTTTTATTTGTTTGATTTTTGATTCTTTATTCATTGGCCACATCACACATGCATATATATAAGAGTTTTAAGTGAGTATGGTGCCATTATTTTTTACACCAAGGGCGTAAGGTACAAGACCTACTTAAGGCTACTTAAAGCCTCATAGCCCTAGGATGTCCAGACATACCACTTTTCTCAAATATATATGAATGTGCAAAAAAAAGAACCAAATGGATAAGGAATTATGCAAGAAATTATGTTTGATTTGGTTGTGTGATTTACATATGCAATGTGAAATTCTTCCTAGGTCTTAACATGGAAATGCATAGGAATAGATTTAAGCAAGTGTCATGTTCTTTTCAAATGAACTATATACTTACAAATCCTTTGTGAATCCATATTAAAGTAGGGAAAGAGAACTTCACATTATACATATTATACTATCATCACATGTAAGCTTATTTTTATTTGTAACTAGCATTACTTCATTTATAATCTTTGATTCATAGGTTTTGAAAATAGTTTTTGGTTTAATAGTGATAGTAACCACTCATATTCTTAATTTTAGCCAACACATGCAATTTGACATAAAAGGAAATATTTTATTTAATTAATTTTCAAGAGAAATGAATGCATGATTTCATATAGCAAACAATATTTAGCATGATTGGAAAGAAACAAAGGAATGTAAACACATGATTGCATTCACCCAAATTAATCCCTAAGGATAATTATATTAAATAAGATTAATTAAAATGAATCAAAATTCTTTAAGGAAATTTATCTTTGAATTTGATTTGATTTAGAAAATATGAGAGAGATTTGCTAATCCTAACCCATTTCCCCATGCGTAAATTAGTTTGGTTTAATTAAGAAACATTAAGTTGATTTTATATTTTGATTAGGTTAAGGTATGAATTAAATGAATTAATTATCCCTTACCTATATCATCATAAGTTAATTAACTAATAATTAATAATAAATACATGAAAACACATTTGCAATGCTCCTAAGAAATGAAAGGGGGCCTAATGTAATTGGCTTATGATATCTCACTTAATTACTCTTATGATTTTCTCACACATGTGAGCCAATCATAATTTCATTATCTCTCACCTTGGGTTATTGAACACCCAAGGAGCTACCCAAGATCAATTAAAGGTTGTTTAGGTTAGGATGATTTGATTTTTAATTTTAATTTCATTAGGTTTTTAATGAATTGATTAAATATTTTGGTTATGTTTTAATTTGAATGATGAAATTAACTTAGGGGAAAGGATCAAGGGCAATGCCTTAATCCTAATCCCTAAATCATTCAATCATTCCATTAGGTTTTGATTCTGTCATTTTGAAGATCTAATCACTTAATTAATCAACTAATCATTCCATTAACCAATTAATTAATTTTATTTTCAAAGGTAAAGAATACTTAGGAAATAAATTAGGAAAAATGTCCTCAATCACATTCCATAAGTGATCCTACTATTTAATAGGGATTATTGTGTTCAAATGATTAATCAAGCTACTGTTCATCCCTTAATTTAAACTAATTAGATTAAGAGAGTGATTAGGGCTTACTCAAATGATTTTCCTAATTAAGTAATCAATAAAATCCTAGAAAAATAGGGAAGGTAGAGGTCATCCCCCTAAACATCCACAAAAAATTTGAGATTAATTGAGTACTTAATTAACATGTAATTGAGCTAATTAGATTTTTAATAAAACTCAAATTAAGCTAAAGTCACTATTCAAAATCAATCAATTATAATTTTTCTAGATTCTACTTTGAAAGATCTTCAAAATGAGCCTAAGTTTGTATTTTTTTTTTTAGATTTTTCTATAATTAGTTGTGATTTTAGGAAGTTTTAGGATTAAAAACTAATTAATTAAACCTAATTAAACTCCTAATCCTGTCGAGCCACGTGGCTGCTGATGTGACACACTTTCCATGTGGCATGATAGAAAGTGCCAAAGTCACTATTCAAAATCAATTAATTATAATTTTTCTTGATTCTCCTCTAAAAGATCTTCAAATTGAGCCTGAGTTTGCTTTTTTTTTTTTTAGATTTTTCTACAATTAGTTATTATTTTAGGAAGTTTTAGCATTAAAAATTAATTAATTAAGCCCCTAATCCCATCCAATGCGGCGAGCTTTTACGCATTGTGATGGGGTTGGTTATTTAAGTTGTCATATCGTCACTCAACGATGGAGGATGCACTTTCTCTGTGGGTCGTCTAATCTAAGATTGAATGGCCATGGTTTAATCCATGGATTAAGGGGAAAATTAATAGATCTACTGTGAGATTTGATCAGAATCGTTCATCTCGATCATTTCAGATGGATGGCTCGTGATCTATCCCGTTCGTGAGCGGTGAGAGATGAGCACCGTTCATCTTTCTCCATTCAATCTGAACTCACCCGAGCTTAGATTTGGATCAAATGGATCCCACACCATCTATGGGAGCATACAGTCACATCCAATGGCTAGGATCCCTCGACATGGAGATTCCTTTCACAAAAGACCAACACATAGAGGCCAAAGCTATAGTTTTGAAAAATTACCTCATCTAATGTGGTGCGGTGGAGGTAGCCTAGTTGTTGGCTAGGCAGTTGAAGGAATCTAAGCTCAATTTGGGGTGGAAAGCTTGGTTGACCAATCCACACGCACACAGGCCTCAGCTTCGATCGAACTCCAATGTCTGATGCTCGAAAAGCTCTGGAAGTGATTTGATCGGCTTCGATTTAGTACGAGGATGGTGTATGCACAAGCAATTGAAGTTTGGTTGCATGAGGAGGGAGTTAACCGAAATAGGGGGTCTTCTATTTCGGTTCTATGCATAAAGGGAAAGGTTGAGGAAGAGGGAGCTCGGGAGGAGTTGAGGAAGCTTTGGGGAGTTTCAAAAACTTCTCTTGAGCTAAATGGGATCGAATTGACTGCAAAACTGGTTTAAATGAGGGAGTATATCCCTCAATTGAGCCAGGTGGACGGATGGGATCATTCCCATGAATTCTATCAATTCACCACCGTCAAGTCATCGGAGGGGTCACCGTTAATTCGAGGTGCATGCCATGAGTGGCCGAAGCCATGTCACGGGTCTCAAGGCTTGATATGGGCAGGTGGGAGGGAATTTGGTTCTCCTTGCACCCGTCGGGTTCAGCCATGGATGAGGGAGAGTGAGCTCAGTTTGGTGAGTTCCTTTAGTCCAAGGTAAGTTCTAGGGTGCTTAGAGTGGGCTAGTGAACTCTAAGAATACCTCATTTGGTAAAAAGAGGGCAGCCTTAGGGAGTGCAAAATGGATTTTGCTACTTAGAGTAGGAATCCAAGGTGGAGGCTTTGTTCATTGGGTAGTCAACTTGAGGTGAGCTTGTTTGTCTTTTAGGCTGACTTAGGGGTGGCCTAAGGCTAGTTTGGGATGTGTTTGGTCAGCCAACAAGGTTCCATGAGGATGGCTTGAAGTAGTTAAGCTCAATTTTGGTAAAATGGTTCAATTGGGTTCACATTGGGTTGGGTTGATCAATTGGCCAAATTGGGTCAAACCAAGGTTGGGTTAGGTCTAAACCATGATTTAGAATGTTGTGGTGTGATTAATTTGATATGGTTTTGCTTAGGTTTGAATTTGACTCATTTGGATTCAAAAGGGTCAAATTGGTCAAGTTGACCAGTTTGACTAATTTGACCAAATTGGGTTGGATTAGGTGTTCAATCAAGTTCAATTGGTTGATTGAAAATGATTGTAGGCTTTGGCTTGGTTTAATTTGGAATTAATTTGAATTTTGGTCAACTTGACCTTTTAGGTTAACTTGGGCTAGGTTGGGTCAAGTTGACTAATTGGTCAACTTGGGCTCAATCATGGCTTTGGTCAAGTTCAACAAGTGATTTGAAATGAACTCAAGCCATTGGTTGCAATCAATTTGGGTTAAATCATAATTTGACCCATTTTGGCTTTTTAGTCCAATTTGGGTCAACTTAGGTCAAGTGGCCAATTTGGCTTGGTTTGACTCAATTGATGACTTGGTCATGTTCAATCATTGATTATGAATGGGTTTGGATCAATGGTTTCAATCAATTTGGCATATGGAAAATTTTGGCTAGTTTGGGTTTCATTTGAGCTAAGTGTTGACTTGGTCAAAGGCTAAGTTTGACTTGGTTTGACCCAATTCAATGTGGTTGATCACCCCATGATGATTGTTGGTCATGGTTGAGGTTTAGATGTGCTTAGTTCAATCCAATTTGGGTTGGATTGGCTCAAAAGGTCATTTAGGTCACTTTGGGTCAAGTGAAATGGGTCATGGGTCAATTGATCAAGGCTTGATTCAAGTTTGATTGAACTCACTTAGGGACTTAGGATTGGAATATAAATCTAATTACAATTGGCTTGGAGCCAAATGAGTTAAGGTTCATATGATAATTTCAAGTCAAAAGGGTCAACTTGGGCTTGATTTGGGTTGAGTTGAATTTGGTTTGATAATGGTAATTTATGTTTATATTTGGATCAATGATTGAAGGAATACTTGAATCATGAAGAAATCCAAGAGTTTTGAGTTCATTTGGGTTTCATTTAGCCAAGTTCAAAAATTTGGCTAAAAGGGCTAAAATTGAGAATTTTGGTTTAATTTGAGCTTCATTTTGGTCATTTGAATTTACATTTCATTTATATTTGTGAATATAAATGAAGATATAAATGGGTCATGAGAAAATCACATGAGTTTGGAGTGATTTAGAAGTAAATTTGATTAAGCTTAGGGATGTAGGTTGAAAGGGCTAATTTGGATTTTGATTTGGTTTGATTTATTTTTAGTCATTGGAGGGTGGGTTTCATTTATATTTATGAGTTTAAATGAATGTGTGGGCTCCAAAAATTCACCACCGACCTCTCGACAATTTATTGAATTTGAATTGAGGAGAGTGATTTGAAGTGTCAGTTTAATTTTCAGAAGGCAAATGAAATAGTAGATAAGACACTACCTAAAGATTTCACCCTCATTTTGTGAGGACTTTAGATCTAGTTCCATGTTTCCTATAGGTACAAGCCCCTATAGTTAATTACCCCTATCGATAAGTGAGAGAGAACTTTTAATTAAGGCTATTCATTATATTGCTAAATGCATAGCGTATAGTAGCAGTATATGGAGTTTCAGAATTTAGATTATAAAATTCATCATTTCAGCTTAAACTACGTTGTTGGGGAATGATGACGTGCCTGATCTAGATCCCATGGTTATGTCATCTCTGGCACTCACGATCCCTAGTCTACTTAGTCAGATGAGGTAGTTGACTTTGCTTGGCGTCGGCGGATGAGAACAGGGACATGCGGTGGGTCGGCGATCTGAGATCGCGTGCAAAACAATGTCGGAGGGCTGGTTTTTTAAACGAATAGGTTGCGTGGTGGAATAGTGTCGGAGGGCTGGTTTTGTGGCAACGGGCCGTGGGTTGCGAGGCAGAACAATGTTGGAGGGAACGCGGAGAAAACCGAGGGATTGTGCCAGCGAGATTGGCTGAAATAGGAGAAATTCAGAGAGGAGAGGAGATTTTTTTTGCCTTTTCTTGGACGTGAGAGGGGAATGTCAGAGAGAGAAACTTGGGAGAGAATGAGGAAGGAGTGTCTGTTGGAATCTCCATTTTCAATTTTATTTTTTTCTACAGTTTTTTCAGAAAACTAAAAATAGGGGGGAACAGTTGGGCATTGGGGTAATTTGGGAATATTTTAATAAATTTTGAATTTATTAAATTATTTTAATGTGAATTTCAGTAAATGCACATATATATATATATATATATATATATATATATATATATATATATATATATATATATATATATATATATATCAATTTGATGTTCACGATCTGAAGTCGTTTTCCGGTTCATCGGCAAATTAAGTTCATTTTATCAAAATGTGTGTTGTCTTTTATTTTGATTTTCATGTAGACTCATTGAAATTGCACAATCTTGATAGATTTTTTTAAAGCCAATAGATCAATTTTATAAGCGGAGGTCATTTGATCTCGTAGCTTGACCTCGATATATATGCGTCGCATTGATATCACTTGCTCTATAATAATATTTATATTTTATTTTGAATTTGAATATGATGGAAAAGTCCATTCATCGATCGGATGTCATTTGGGTTGATTTTGGCGAGGTATATTTCACCATTTTGCACTTAAAATTATTTGACTTGTTTGACTCTTACAATTGAGCCGCTTTCATTTGATAGATTTTGACATTTCAAAGCTAATGGCATGATCAATTTTGTGAATGGGGGTCATTTGGCTTATCGGTCTCTAACATATATGCAACATGTTGATGACTCGCTTGTCGGTTGATGGTTAAGTTGTCATTTATATTGAAAATTTCAATAATATGGTGAAGTCGGTCATCGATGAGGTCTTGAGTCAATTTTGGTGACATCCTGTGCATTTTAGCCTCAATTTGCGTGCTGTCACTATAAATTACTTGACATTTGCACAAACTCGTCTGAATTGAGCGGGACTGTCTCATTTAATAGATTTTGATGTTTTAAAGCTAACGGCATGATTAATTTTAAGAGTCTTTGGTCTTACGCTTCTACTCGATATCATTTCTTGATAGCTTCGCTTTTGATAAAGATTTTTCTAATTATATTTTGATCGATTTGATGTCTAAACACAAGGCTTTCATCTTGTTTCAACCATTTGATCGTTGCATTTTGATCCTTGATTTGTCAGGCTTGGTTCATCGAGTTAGACTTGTGGGCTTGACCAACTTATGGCACATATGTGGAGGTCAAAAAATGCCCCCCAACAAATGTGATTCATGCTTGGAGCGAGTCATGTTTTTTGAAAAATGGTTTACCATTTGGGCTGACCATAGCGCTTGGATCATTTAGCTTGACGATAATCAGACTTCAATTGTCATTAGTATGATCATTTGACATCTAAATGGCATTATGATTGTTAGAATCGACTTGTCGATGATAAGAGTTCTTATGTCATCTACTATCTACTTCAATGGCTTTGAAAATCTCTTTCTTTTATGTCCTTGCTTTGAGCCTCGTCAAGTTTCATGTTTGATTGGGTTTGATGGAGGGTGCTTATTTTGATGAAGGACTCATGAGCATCGTTTATCGGCTTGGTTGGATTTGAAATTCTTTTACATCCAGCTTTCTTGAGACTTGATGATTGACTTGATTTGTCAACATTGACTTGTCGAAGTGTATACATGAATCCGTGCTTTGCTACTTTGACAGATTCATTGAAGGGTACATTTAAATTACCTAGCCTTTCGGCTTATATAGGATCAATGTTGAGTTATCAATCTAGCAAGATATACTTTAATAGACTGAATAACCATGAAATTCTTTTAGCTCATCCATCGGCTTTGTTTGAACTATGAAATTGCTTCGTCGGACCTGTGCTTTCTGCTTTGATGAGAAGATAGGCTTTGATCTATCCTTTGAGCTTGATCAATCATTTGAGAATATATTGAAATATCACCTTGTAGGTAATATGAAGATTGATTTGACTGAGATTGAGCGCTTCTCAGTTGCCTTGATCTATCGATCAAGTAGAGATTAAATCTAGTTGCTTGTAATCATTAATTTGGATCTGGTTTGAGATTGAATAGTATCATCATTTATGAGCAAGTCTCTTTCCTGTAGCCTTTTCATGGCTTGTTGAGGAGGAGAGCATAACCTCGACCATATTTGGGCTTGTTGAGTTGAACTTTAGAACTACCGAGTCTTGACTGATGTAGATTGGAGTTTTGTTCAGTGAGCTCTTTCATAAGTCTTTTCTTGCAGCTTGTTGAGTGAGGAGAGCATTAATAACTCGACCATTTGTGGGCTTGTTGAGTCTGACCTATAGAACCCATCCGTGTCCTAGACTTTAGGATGTAGAGGTTGATATTTCTCCAACTTAATTGATTGAAGCTTCTGAAATCGGGAGTTCTTTTGACTTGATCTCTAGAATTTGGCAAATCTGAGAGATAATTTTTTTGACATTTAGGGTTATCCTTTCATGCATAAAAATAGATTTGTTTTGTTCAAAGGCTTAATAGTAACAATTTGGATATCTAAGATTTTGATGTAAAGCTTCGATGTCTACCTGAATCAGAATATATTTGAGGATCTCGTCTTATGGCACGATATCAACTCAAATAAATTTAATATAAACTAAAATAATGCCCCCTGTCTTACAGGAGGAATTCTTAAGTATATTTAGGAGAATTTTCAAGATAAAAATATACAAATACATCCATATTTGAATTGATGTACTTTAAAGGTGATTTAAAAAACAACATTGATTTCATCTGTATATAAAAATCTAAAAAAAATTTGCCCTGTGTAACAGGAATTTTCATGAAAAAATTCTTCATCTGGTGTATGTTCATTTATGGATCTCGGCATAAAGCATGATGTTAACCTAAATAGATATACTAAAAAAATGTCCCATGTCTTGTAGGAGGATTTCTATTATACCTCGAGAATGTGGTCATCAAGTATAGTACTTTTTCAAGTATCGACCATTAATTGGCGACATTGGTCTTTCACCATTTAAGTCATTGAGTTGGTATGCCCCTCCTTGGTATATTTTTTTAATAATAAAAGGGCTTTCCCGATTAGGCTCAAATTTACCATCGAATTTTTGATTGGGGATAATTGGTCTTCTCAACACCAGAACTAATTCACCTTTTTTTGGAATGGGTCAGTATGGTCAAACGACATCTTTGCTCGATAGACTTCCAGATTTTGATGAGCTTGCAGTCTAACTTCATTAAGCGCATCGAGTTCCTCCATTCTCAGATGGGCATTTTGATCTTCAATTAGATTGTATTGGATGGCTACTCGAAGTGATTGCAACTCAACTTCGAGTGAAAGAACTGCTTCAATTCCAAATACCAATGAATAGGGAATGGTTCTAGTCGGTGTCTTGAAGGTAGTTTGATATGCCCATAGAGCCTCTACTAGCTTGGTGTGTCATTCTCTCTTATTTTAAGTGAGAATCTTCTTGAGCAGCTTGACTAATGTCTTGTTGAAGGCCTCTGCCAAACCATTTGCTCTTGGATTGTATATTGAAGATTATCGTCAATCAATTTTGTGTCGATCGACGAATCTATAAATCTTTGCACTTTTGAAAGCTGTGTCATTATTAGAAATTATTCGGTGTGGCACTCCAAATCTATAGACTACATTATGCATGAAGAAGTTGATCACTCGGCCAGCAATAACTTCTTTAAATGGAGTAGCTTCAGCCCACTTAGAGAAATAATCAGTCGCTGCTATGATGAAGCGATGTCCAGCTGATGACGATGGATCAATTGGTCCAATTACATTTGTGCCCTAATATTCGAATGATCAGAATGCTATTGTTAGGTGTAATAGATTTGGAGGTTGATGGATGAGATTCTCATGTACTTGACACTCATGACACTTCTTAGCATGATTAATATCTCTCCATAGATGGTAGCCCATCCTCTTGATCTTTACTGTCATCTTGGGACCTGACTGATGTGCACCACAAAGTCCTTCATGAACTTCAACAATCACTTTGCTAGCTTCATCTACACCTAGGCATCGTAGCCACATTATTTCAAAGGATCTATGATATAAAGTGTTGTTGATGAAAGTATAGCGTAGCATTCTATTTTTGATTTGAGCTGCCATTGATTTATTCCTTGATAATTTGCCTTCTTTAAAGTAGTTGATGAAGGCTTGTCTCCAATCATGTGACTCTTCTACAACAAAAGCTTTACACTACTTTTCTGAGGCAATGTCATTCTTAGCTCTTCTTGGTACAACTTCTTGTTGATTTTGGGGAGTATGAGGAGCAACCTGAGTTGCATCCTGTTGTGTCAAATTTGGTAACCCCTCTACCTACGGGGATTGATATTTTATTGGCTCTAAGTCTCGTCGAGTAAATATGCCAATCATGACATAATCATCATTCATACTTGTCATTTCTTTAGCTAATTTTGCCAAGCAATCAGCTTTACTATTCTCGATCGAGAGACTCGAGTTAGTGTGATATTTGGTATCTGCTTCATAAGCTCTAGAACTCACTTGTGATAGAAAGCTAACTCAAGCTTATTAATTCTATAAATTTCAAATACTTGATTTATAATAAGCTGAGAATCACCAAAAATGTGCAGGTTTTGAAAGCCTATGAAAATAGCCTCTTCAGACCTATGCTTAATTCATATTGACTTCATTATTAGTTCTTGGCTCGGTCAATCCATATGATCGTCTCATTATCCCTCTTACGGTGTTATGAAGGCGATGATTCTGCTCTTGCTCTTGGGAAATTTAGATGTTGGACTTGTTTGATCGATGAGGCTCCATCAAAGTACATTTCCAAATTTGTGATTTTCTCTTTCATGAGCATAATTTGCTCATCAAATCATCATTAAGAGAAGAGTCGATAAGATGCGCTAGAAAATCTAAGACTTGTCCCTTCCTTGCTCTGAGAATATATGTGATATTGAATTGTAAAAGTAATACTGCCCATCTTACCAAGCGACCTGTCAACGCTGGTCTTGTTATCAAGTACTTCAGCGGATCGATCCTTGAGATGAGAGTAATCTTGTAAGATAACATATAATGACAAAGCTTTTAGACTACAAAGATTAGTGCCAAACAGTGCTTCTCTATCGGAGAGTATCTCATTTATGCTCCTATTAATCTTCGATTGATATAATAAAGAGCATTCACTTTGCTTTTTTCATTATGTTATGCCAACAATGCCCTGAGAGACTCTTCTAATGTAGATGTGTATAGAATGAGGGGCTTCCCAGGAATAGGCGCGGATTGGTGGATTTAATAAGTAGCTTTTAATGCTATTGAAGGCTTCTTGACACTCTTTGTCCCACTTGAATGGAGTGTCCTTCTTCATTAACATTGCAAATGGTTGACAACGACCTGATAAATTTGATATAAATCAACGGATGAATGCGAGCTATTCTTGTAAAGAATGGAGTTGACTTAAACTCTTCGGTGGGGGCATCTCCACAATTGCCTTGATTTTAGCAGGATCTATTTCAATACCTCTATGACGTACAATGTACCCGAGAAATTTTCCAGAGGATACCCCGAATGCACATTTTAAAGGATTCATCTTGAGATCATATTTTCTGATTCTCTCCAATACAATTCTCAAGTTTTCGAAGTGGTTTTCATGATTTAAGCTTTTCACCACCAAATTGTTGACAGAGCATTCCACCTTTTAATGAACCAATTCATCAAAAATATGCATCATGGCTCTTGGTATGTAGCTCTAGCATTTTTCAAGCCAAAGGGCATGACCATGTAGCAATATATGCCAATAGGTGTTATGAATGATGTATATTTTTCATCTTTAGGTGTCATTTTGATTTGGTTGTATCCTGATGATCTGTCCATAAATGAGAACATTTCATAGTTTGAAGTGTTGTCCACTAGTAGTTCTGATATTGGAAGAGGAAAGTCATATTTTGGGCATGCCTTATTTAGGTCCCGGAAATCAATGCAAAGACGGATTTGGCCGTTCTTTTTTTTAACTAGGATAATGTTATCAATCCAATCTGCATATTTTTCCTCTCAGATGAAGCCTTCTTTAATTAGCTTTTTAGTTTCTGCAATTACCTGTTCTTCAATCTCCAATCTCATTTGCCTAGGAGCTTGTTTAACAGGCATCGCATCTGGTTTAATAGCTAGTTTGTGAACTGCTACATCAAGGGATAAGCCTGGAATTTCAGAATATGTCCAAGCAAAGCAATCCCTAAATTCACAAAGTAGCATTTTTAGCTCTTCAACTTTCTCATCAGGTAGAAGGGCACTGACAAAAGTTGGACGGGGATCATCCTCAGCTCCTAAGTTGACTTCTTTAAGTTCATCCATAGTAGCTATTTGTCCACCATCTTCAAGTTCTTCAGGTGCGGGCTTGTCTTCTACTTATTCATCTTTTTTAAGAAGAGTTTCATGGGAATCACCTTCTTCAACACTATGAGTCTCGATCTCAGCTTCTATTATATTATAACAAGCTCTATCTTGATGAGATTTGCAGATGAACCGAAGACCTTTAGTGGTAAACTTATCACTTCTTCACAATGCTTGAGGACTTCTTTGGCTCCACATCTTGTTAAAGATTTGAGTCCTATGTTTAGTAGTTCCAATATGATCTCCAACCTTATGCATCATTCTTTGCAACTTCTACGGATAGTATATTGGCATTCTTATTGACACTACCTCATCATAATTTTCATGTTGAGCACGCTGTTCAAAATCTTGAGGCTGAGACTCTTCAGATTTATAAAATAGAGTTCCTGTTCTACCACTCTCACTCAACGGCAGCACATAGAATGTCACCAATTCTTCAATATTATGAACCTCCAGTGGAGTGATTTCTTTGAAGCACTGCTAATGGATGGGTATACTTTTGAGTGAGTCATCTGACTTTGCCAAGTGAGTTATCATCCTTGATGCAACCATCTGAACTCTATTTCTATAAGTAGATTCAAAATCATAGTCTAAATCAGAATCACTTATTTCATACTCTACTTTTTTTGAAAGCTTATAAGTTCCCTTAGGTTCGGCAGGAATATCATCTTCTTCTTCTGTGTCACTTCCCAAATGAGGGACTAATTTTCTTGACTTAAATGCAGAATCAAGTGCTTTAGGGAGAGTCGGCAATTCCTTCCTTCTCCCAGTTTGCTTCTGCTCTATCACTTTGTGAAATTACTTTTAGTTCTTGAAGTGGATGCTACCGCTTCAAGAGGCTCTGTTGGCTTAGGCTCTTTGAGGATGAAGTACTTTGCATCTTCATAGATCTTTGCTTCATTGAAGGAGAATGGTTGTATGTTACCAAAATTTAAATTCTTCTCCATCTTTTAGAAACTTCATACATTGATGCATAGTTGATGGTAACATTCCATACTCATGTAGCCACGGCCGGCCCAAGAGAGCTCTAAATGATATACTGGCATCGATCACATGAAATTTGGCTTATGTATATAAATCCCTGAACTTGAGCCAGAGAATAAAAGAACCCAGAGTTTTCTGTCCCTTTTTCATTGAATCCATGAACCATCAGCTTGTCTCTCCTAAGATGTTGGATATCCAATGATAATCCTTTTAATACCTTTAGACTCATAATATTGATAGAAGAACTTGGATCAATCAATATTCAGCTGATCAAGATGTCATCACTCTCTGCAGTAACATAAAGAGGACAATTGTGATCCGCTGTTCCCAACATAAGATCTTCTTCATAAAATGTGATTACTGGGAGATCTTGAGTTTGCAATGCTTCAGTCATGCATTTTTTAGCAAAGTAAGCTTCATAACTCTCCGGATCTTTGAGAGCATGTATCAAAGTTTCTCAGAGGTCTTTTGACATTAAGAGAGCCTCGTACACACTCAGTTGTGCAGGGATCTTTCTCAGATGTGATAGAATATTATAATCTATCTTTTCGCTTGATTTAGGCTTCGCTTTAGGATTTTTGGAAACAATATCTTTGTTGACTTCAATTTGTTTGCCTTTGTCTTTATTTTCATTTCCCTTCTTTGATGTAGGTGGTAAAACTTTACCACTTCTCAACTGAACTTGAATAACTTTATCTTGCTCAGATTCTTCTGAAGAGGTAGTTTCTTCAAATTTCCTTCTTATCTTGGAAGATTGGCCAAAAGGGCTAGACTCATTTTTCAATGTCATACATTTTATATGTGATGATATGGATGAGTCTGACTCTTCTCCGTCGGGAAAACATAGATCTTCATCTGAACTATTATTATCTTATTGAGGCATTAAACAAAATTCAGACATTAGCTCCTCATGCTCTTCTTACTTTCTTGATAAGAATTTTGGGTTGGTCGAGTTTGTCTGACTACCCATGTCATTTTAGAGTAACCGATGTTGAAGAATATCTGACATCAAGCAAATGATTCAATATATCTCTACTGGACAAGATTCACCATTATCTTCTTCGTCTGATTCAGTAATGCAAAATTTAGGCATGAAGTCTGCAAGCCTAAATGGTTATCTTGCTGGCTGGTGATACTCTATGGTCCAAGTGTCACACTTTGATGCTCACCATGCGAAGCGTACTGGGGTCGCTGGCCAATTACCAGAATAGATGACAACTTTTTTGGTGGAGCTTTAGCATTTTTCATCACCACAGGCCTCTGAAATCTTCTTTTCATTAGGCATTTGTTCTTAGCTACTTTGAGAACTTTATATATATCGCAGATGTTTGGGTTGTCTCCTGTGGTGGTGGAGCTTGGCGTGGTTCTTCTAGAAAGGCGCTTTACTTCACCCGGTAAATATTCCTCTTTACCCACTTTAGATTATCAAAGTTGTTGTGGGTAGGAATACTCGCTCCGTTGATCACTTGTTCACTAGATCGTTCAAGGGGATCTGAGCCTTCAAGCTTTCTCTCTTCTCTATCTTTTGGTTAATTTTCTCCCTGATGAGGAAGCTTCATGATTATGCTTTCGAGGTACAAAAGGTTTGGTTAGTAAAGGTTGTACGAGGAATTAAAGACACTTTTCCCAGCGATTCTTTTTTGTCACGGGCTTGATTGACCTGCCTTTTGGCGAAGTTCTCTCGGAGAACTCCACTGATTGCTGTTGAACTAGTTGGCGATATGGCTAATAGGAGCTTGGTAACTTGAGGCCTTCCGGCTGGCCTGGATGAATGAACCGGGTGGTACGGGAGTTTAGATGGCCGGAAATTCAAGCTACCAAATTGAATGGTAGCCCCACATCATGTTGATAGTGATGTTGGCTAGCGATGTTCGCTACCTAGTTGAATGGTGAAATGAGTGCTTTGTAGATCCATTTCTGCAAAAATGAAAGATAGGGATTAGTAATTAGCAATTATTATTCCACCCCATACTTCCAAGATGTAAAGGCACTATAGAATAAAGTAATGGTGTAATAAAGATATACTCTACATAATGATTCATTCTACATAGAGCCTCATATTACATTTATTACACACTTAAATCACCATTATAGCACATATATGACTAGCCAAAGATGGAAAGAGAATCTTGTCCCCAGCAGAATCCCTAGAAATCTGTGAGCTCTAAAAATTCATCACCGACTTCTCGATAATTTATTGAATTTGAATTGAAGAGAGTGATTTGAAGTGTTAGTGTAATTTTTAGAAGGCGGATGGAATAGTAGATAAGACACTACCCAGACATTTTTCTCTCATTTTGTGAGAACTTTATATCTGGTTCCAGGTTTCCTATAGACGCAAGCCCCTATAGTTAATTACCCTTGATAAGTGAGAGAGAACTTTCAATTAAGGCTAGTCATTAGATTGTTAAATGAGTAGTGTATAGTAGCAGTATATGGAGTTTCAAAATTTAGATTATAAAATTCATCATTTCAACTTAAATCGGATGGTTGGGGGAATGATGACATGCCCGATCTAGATCCCATGGTTTCATCGTCATCCGGTCTCCCAGTTTACTTAGTCAAAGGAGTAGCGGCCAAAGGATCCTCATCAACACATGGGTTAAGTCGTCAAGAAATCCTTGTAGACCTAGGGTGGTGCTTACTAGAGACAATCTTAAGTCTAGCCTAATAGAGGGTTGTTTTCCTATCAAGTATACCCTATGATTCATAACTTAAAAGCGAGTCATTAGAGCTATGTGCGTGATGTAATATAATGGAGCCGGGGACCACCGTCGGAGGACTAAGTCATAATGCTTCATCAGAGCTCTTGGCCAAACCAGTCAGAGGACATGGGCCACGTCCTTACTAGCGTGAGGTTGATTGAGAGTGAACATAGCAGAACACTTGATTTGACATTGACTCCTTTGAGCTAGAGTTTTCTTAATTTGCCACCCCCGATAAATAGTTGCAGAAGGTGGATAGATTGAATTTTAATTTAAGTTTTTAATGATAGAATTCCATTTAAGTAGTTTCAGATTACTATTTAATTTGATTTGAAAATTTGATTAATTTGAATAGGTTTAAGAGCTTTAAATCCTGTCAACTCTAATTAGCTAACAGAGGATTAGATCTACTATCACCTAACAAAATTAGTTTCTCAAATATTTCACAGATTTGAAATTTTTAATAATAGATTTTTGGGTTTTGTTAACGGGACCCGATCCCAAACTAAAGCAACCCGTGCAGCATCCTCAGATGCTTGAATTTAAGCATTCAGCATAGTGTCGGGGCACATACGGGTATTTAGTGATTTTAGGTATTTTGGTGTTTGAATTATTAAATTGATTTCAGATTTTCATTTTTTTTATTTCAATTTGCTTTTGACCTTTTGATTAAAATTTGTACTTGAAATCTCTATGTCTGAGCACATGTAGAATTTATAGCTTAGCTAATTTCATCTAATTAATGAAATCATTGATTTTGAGAATCATAATTAGGATGAAATTTCTTAATTTTTGGTTGAAGGAAGCTTTATGATTTTTTGTAGAATTAGATTTGGTATCGTCTTATGTCTACTTGTACAAGGGTTGCAGATCTGGTGACGAAGAAGACATTTTGAAGTTATAGGTTCAAAGGATAATTTAATTTGTTATTTTAAGAAGAAGATTTACTCATCGAAGTAATTCTCATTTTCCCCTCTTTTATTCGAACTTGTTTTCCCCCTCTTTTATTCAAATTTATTTTCCCCCATCTTTTATTCAAACTTATTTTCCCCCTCTTTTATTCAAATTTGTTTTCTCCTTCTTTTATTCAAATTTATTTTCTCCCTCTTTTATTCAAATTTTTTCCCTCTTTTTTTTAAAACAACCCACTTCTAATTTCTATAAATAAGGCCAAGAGGGAGCCTCCTATTCTTTTCCATTTATTTGAGAAGTTAGAATTAGGATATTAGTAAGGGAGTGGTTAGGAACTTTAGTGGGCTTCAATCCTGCTTCGATAAATTTTGTAAGTGCTTTTCACCCTTCCTTTTATTTTGTTTTGCTTTTATATCTGTCGTATGTCATTTTACTTCCCCCCTTTTTTATTTGATGCTTTTGGTTTAAAATTAGCTGCAAGTTTTCTTACTTAGTGTTCTTAAGTCAGCTCATTTCACTCTCCCAATTTTTTTTTTAAAGTCAAAAGATTTGACATAATTTAGCCTCCTGTCATCCCCTGAGGGTTGCATCGAGGGTGTTTTCTTTAGTCGACGCCCTCTTGAGCATAATGCGGTCTTCTGACACAGTAATTTTTATCTCGTCGTGCCCTCTTGACGACGAGACCTCTTTGAAAGAAGATAAATGTAATATATATTTATTCCCCCATTTCCTTTTTTTAAGTCTAGAAATTAAACAAAATTTCGGCAGCATTTCATCTAGGTAGAGTGACAACTAACAGGTGTTGGCTTACTCAGTATGCCCTCTTGAGCATAGCGAGAGGTTTCTTGCGACACCACAGCCAATTTTTTCATCCCGTCGTGCCCTCTTGAGCACAACAAGGCCTTCAAACTTTATATATATATATATATATTCAAATTCACATATCGCACATGTTCAAATGCATTTTTTGGCACGCTGTAAAGCTCGAAAAAGGAACGGGGTTAGGTATGCGATTGGGAATGTAAGGCAAGAAGTGCGACGCCGAAAACCGAAAGAAGAATTCACCTCTTGATGATGTTCTTCTCCCGATTTGCAGCTAAGCGAAGATGGGAAGGCTAAAGCAAGGGATGCGATGCCGCAAATTGAAAGAAGAACCTCTTGACGATGTTCTTCCACAAGCGAAAATAGAACGGGAAAAAGGTGAGGAATGCGATGCTGGAAATTGAAAGAAGAATTCGCCTCTTGATGATGCTCTTCCCCAGGTTTGCGGCGAAGCGAAAAGTGGAAGGGTTATGAGGAGTCGCAAAATCGAAGAAGAATTAACGATATTCTTCCCGATTGGGCGAAACAGGATGGCAGCGAGGGCGACGTCGAAAATCGAAAAATTAAACTCTTGATGATGTTCTTCGATTTAATGGCGCAGCGATAAAATTTGGATGGATTGCGTGGAAAGGAGATTGTGGGATGGGTTGCAGTGCATGGGCTTTTCACGGCAGCGGGCTGAACGGGAGACGGGCCGTGCGCGAGACGGTGCTACAGAGCAAACGGGCTGGAGGAACGGGAGTGGGTTGTAAAAAGGCTACTGTAGGAAGGAGCGTGGGCTAGCCATGGGCAGCGTGGGCTGGCAGGCCGTGAGCCTGAGTAGTGGATCGGATGGGCTGCCTTGCGGTGGGCCTGAGCAGTAGATCGGACGGGATCGGACTGGCCTTGCGGGCTGCGGACCGTGATTTGAAGGGCTAGGCCGTGGTTTGAAGGTTTGGAGGCGGGCCGCTGTTTCACCTGGCCGGGCCGGCGGCGTGGATTTGCTCGGATCGGAGGAACGGCGGCGGGTTGGTGCGAGGCAGAGGGATTTGCGAAACAGGCTGCAATTGGAGGCTGGGCCGGCAGTTTTGCGCGGAACGGGCCGAAATTGGAGCGGCGGGCCAGCGGTTTTGCGAGATTTTGTGGATTTGCGTGGCGGGACACGCGGAAAGGGCCGGAGCGCAGCGGCGGCGGAGTGGACCGGCGGCGGGTCGATGGGGTGGACGCGGCATCGTGTGGTGGGTCGGCAGGCCAGGGAGCGCAGGACACACAGCAGTCGACAGGTTGGACGCAGGAAGCGCCTGTGGAACAATTACGGAGGAGCTGGTTTTGCAGCAGTATAGGGATGGAGTTTACTTGCGTACCAGAAGGAGCTGGTTCTGGAGAGGAAGATTTCATAGTGAGAATTGAGATGAGATTTTACCTTTCTTCAGGAGGAATAGAGGCATGGGGAGTGAGGAGGGTAATAAATTTTGAATTTATTAAATGATTTTAATGTGAATTTTAAAATTGATAATTTAAATTTTTTCAGAATATTGTGTAGTCAATTAGCCGTTGGTTAATTGGAGTGGGCATTTCGAT
Source organism: Cymbidium sinense (assembly GCA_021442155.1). NCBI lineage: Eukaryota > Viridiplantae > Streptophyta > Magnoliopsida > Asparagales > Orchidaceae > Cymbidium > Cymbidium sinense. The sequence goes on along the minus strand of CM038217.1, from coordinate 84,825,793 downwards.
TTCAAAATGCGTCGGCTTTCGACCTCGATTTTTTGTGTAGACTCCAAATTGAGTGCGAATAGTATGATGATTTTGCATTTGATAAATGATCTCGAACGGGTCGTTTGATCCTCGTCGGTCTCTCTCGAACTCGATATGCTGGCGTGTTACGACTCGGTTGATCAACAAGTCATGCAGTATTTATATTATGACCAGTTTTGACGTTCTGAATGTGATGGCAAAGTTCGTTCATTGATCGAAGGTCATTTGGGTTGATTTTGGTGACGTCCAGTACATTTTATCGATTTCGTCATCACAAATCATTCAACATCGAACAAACTCCTCAATTGGCGACAAGATCATATGATAGATTTTGACATTTTAAAGCCAATAGAATGATCAATTATGTGAATGGGGGTCGTTTGGCTTGCTCTCCCAACTTTGATATGCGTGCGTGTTGATGACTTCGGCGATGTTGATCATTAAGTTATGTGTTATATCGACCAATTTCGTTCGCATTACGATGGCGAGTCCGTTCATTGATCGAAGGTCATCGAGTCAATTTTGGTGGCGTCTTGTGCATTTCTGTTGCGCGTATCACTTCAAATTACTCGACATTTGCACAGACTCATCCGAGTTGAGCGCGGATAGTCTCATTTGATAGATTTTGATGTTTTGAAGCTAACAGCATGATTAATTTTATGAACGGATGTCATTTGGTCATTGTCGCAGCTTCTTGACTTTGATATGCGTGTCGACACATTGATAGCTCAAGCACTTAATCAATTGCTCATTAGATTTTACAATATTTATATTTTGATTGATTTTGATGTTCTGAATGCAACGGAGAAGTCCGTTCATCGATCGGAGGTCATTTTGACCATTTTCGGTGACGTCGAGTGCATTTTGATCCCTGATTTGCGCACTGTCGCTTATGAAGTTGGTCGAGTTAGACTTGTGGGCTTGACTCGACTTATGGCATGTATGTGGAGGTCAACAGAATGAATGATTGATTTATAAAAAAATTAATCATGTTTAAGTTAATTTGAAGGAATTTTGGCTAAGCACATGAAGGTGGCTCATATGGCTTAGGAAGAGATTTTAGGAATTTGGATTTGATTTATACTTTAGAATTTGATTTGAGATTGGATTTGATAATTGAGAAAATCAATTGGATTGGAGTTGATTTAGATTTGGTTAAGGCTAAGTCCATAAAATAAAATCAAAAGGCCTAGGAAGAGATTTGGAGTTTGAATTTAGTGATGGATTTCAATCATTGAATAGTTGGATTTGATTTTGGGGTTTGGAATTTTGAATTTGAGGTTTAGTTTGAAGGAAAGAAGCAAGGATTAGGTTTGGGCTATAGAGTAGGTAAGTCTTCCAAAATCCCACATGAACACTCTTTTAACTCTTATAAGTCTTTAGGGTTAGATTAAGTGTTCACCAACTCACTAGAAGTGTCTTAAGACTAAGGAACACCTAGTATCTATAAGAGTCCTAGATCTATGATGAGGAAGCTGAGAGCTCACTTCAAAAATGAGGTCAACAGTTAATAATGCTAATATTCAAATCATTAAGCCTAAGTTTTAATTGAATAATAATTTTCTAAATTAAAATCATTTTATTTAAAGTAACATTGTTTTTTTATATCTCAGATGCCATCATGCATGGAAGAGAAACAAATAGCATAATTGATAAAGTTCTTAAAAATTTACATTACTTTATCAAAAAATATTTTTAATAATAATTCTTCCAAATATTGAATAATTCTTCTATTTATAAGTTTCAGTGGAATTTTAGTGCTATAGGATATGTTATGCATTTGGCAACATAAAAAAAATTAAAATTATAGTCTATTCAAGGAGATCTATATCTTAAATTAGGGTAATTTCAAAATTTGTTCTTCTAATGTGAAATTATTTTGTTCTTCTAATCACTTTAAATGAGTTTATTCTAGAGTAAATGTATTGAGTTAAACACAAGTCACCCTTGGCTCGAAATTGAGCTTGAACTTGAACTTGATTAATTGAGTTTGAGTTTGAGCATTATTTCATGAGTTTGGGTCGGCTTGTGAGCTAGCTTACTTAGCATGAAAGAGATAAAATATTTTTTATTCAAGCAATTTTTATTATAAAAATGACAAAAATTTAAGAAATTAGAAAATAATCAATTAAAAATTACTTGATATATTAGAATATTAGAATGAGTATATATATATATATATATATATATATATATATATATATATATATATATATATATATATATATATATATATATATATATATATAATCTTAATGGGGTGGAATTGATTTCATCATATATTACCTATCAAAACAACTAAATTATTAAAAAAACAATTAAATTATTACTCTAATAATCTAATTATATTGAAGGATAATATAAAATATATAGTTAATGATTTGTATAAAACATAAGTTCCATCTAATAAATAAAAGAAGTCCATGTCATAATAAATTATTTTATTTTGTTTTATTTCCCATGTTTTGACCAAAAAAGAAAAAAAAAATTGAGTAAAGAATTGATAAACAGTTAACAAGAAAATATTTTACTTTGAAATCTCCCATTTGACCACCAATAATAAAAGCCTATTTATAAAATCAATATGAAATAGAAAGAGGGGATTGGTGAACCACACAATTAATATATTTTAAACATTTTTTATTAATAATTACTATTAATTTAATATTTTTTATATTTTTTAACATAACTAATTTATCCTCATAATTAGACAATTGTATAATAATAGAAATATTTTATTTATTAAGTTTACCAAAATTAAATTTATCATTTAATTTATATCAAAATATTAATTAGTTGAATAGATAAAAAATAGTTGATTATTTATAGCAATTTAAAGCAAATAAGAATTAAAATTTTTTCAGTTATAAAAATATTTTGATTTTAATTAACATGACCAAAACTAAAATGTTGAATTATTTTTTATTTTTTAATTTGCTATAATAAAATATACTATAAATAAAAAATATGCATGAAAAATTAGCATAATTTTCATCTATTTAGCGTTATTTTTTTTTAATATGAAATATAATGAAATTTTTATATAACTTTTACTTAACTTATAATTTCCTAGAATTATTCAAGGAAATATTCTTTTACTTTATTCAAATATGATTTTTTAAAGGCAAAGTAATTACAATTGAAGAGATCATAAGGTCACATTAAAAAATAAACTCTTAAAACCACAAAATATAAAAATACCAACACCAAATAGAAGATAAAGGCAAAACAAAAGAGTGAATATAGATAGGGACATTTAGTAGTACTTCCTTCCCCATTTATATTCAACATATCATGGAAAAGATCTAGAGAAAGATTATGTTTTGGATGAAACAATCATACAGAGATAAAGAATTGATTGAAGAGAAGGTTTGCTAATCAAGAATTTCCCGATCAATGATAATTTGAAATGATCCAACAATCTAAAAAGCACAACATTAAGAATGATTAGACAAGCTTTACTTTGCCGAGAGGGGAAGTTGACTGGGTGAAAAGAATGTGGAGGGGAGCATCCTGCCTCACCACAAACAAAAGAAGAGCAGATCGCCTACAAAGGACACGAGCAAAGGAGCCTCTAGAAAGTGATTATCAATGAGCTAATGAATTGAGTGTCAGTTGAATCTGGAGAAAAATTCAGTGAATAAGATCATTAACCTTTGACTGTGTAAATATATTTGAAGATCGATATCTAAGTGATGCACGTTCTCTCTCTTGAACTTATCTGATCAAAAAGACTTATTTGTGTTCATCAACTCATCAACCTTTAAGTCAAGCCATCCATCATTAACTCAGAAGAAGAAATGATTACAGTTTTAGGCAAGAATATTTTATTTTATCATTTTTATATTTTTGTCAATAACTCTTTGCCTCCCATAATTTTCATTAACATATATGCTTAACAATTACAGTCATTCTTATTTTCCACACCTAACCCCAAAAAAAAAACATCAATAGATAGTGTAAAACACGATGACTAATTCCCAACAATTCCCAAACAAGTGAGTGAGTGTGTGTGTGTGTGTGTGAGAGAGAGAGAGAGAGAGAGAGAGAGAGACGATAACCATTGTCATTATTAAGGAAGAGGAAAGCTACGGAGGACGATAGTCTCCACAGTGAGACCGAGGCCGAAGCCGAAGAGCACGCCCCACTCGAGCCCCTCTCCGGCGGTGGCTTTCCCATCTTTAACAGCCCTAGCACGCATCTCATCGAGTATATAATGCACGCAGATGCTAGACATGTTCCCGTACTCAGCTAACACATGTCTCGATGCCCACAGCTTCTCCGACCTCAGCCCCAGCTTCTCCTCAATCCGATCAAGTATAGCTCTCCCTCCCGGATGCGGAGCCCAAAATATAGAATTCCAGTCGGATATACCCAGCGGCGCAAAAGCTTCTTCAAGACACTTCTCTATGTTCTCTGAGATTATCAACGGCGCGTCTTTGGCGAGGGTGGCGATGAGCCCCCCTTCCTTCAAGTAGCCGCGAATGGCGTCTCCTGAATCCGGCAGCGTGACCTGCGATGCTGAGATGATGCTAAAGATGGGTCGTTCCCCGGCCTCCTCGTCCGGGTCGGACCCTACTATGAGAGCAGAAGCTCCGTCGGAGAAGAGCGCCTGGGCGACCAAATCATATTGGTGCTCCTCGTTAGGGGAGCGGACCAGCGCGGTGGTGCTCTCGGCGCAGATAACTAGCACCCGAGCGCCTCTGCGGCTCTCAGCGAGGCATTTGGCGGCGCCGGGGCGGTGCACCGGCGACCTAGTCGACATGACGCTCCAGCGTTGGGGTTGAGGCCGAGAATTTGGCGGCTTCAAAGTCGCCGGGGAATTCATGCCGCTGTGCAGAATATGAGGTGCGTGATGCTCGACTTGGCCTGCCCCATTCCTTTATGGCCTGCCGCCTCGCCCAACGGAACCTGGAGACCATCACCTTCCTGTGTTCAGTGAAGGTTCCATGAAAGTCAGGCAGGGTTCTCTGAGGAGCTCTTCGTTCCACACGAAATACCGCTTTCTTATCGCCGTTAGCTCGCCTGTATTTGTACGTTAATATACGTGAGTTGATTCATGAAGACGAGAGAGGAGAATTAATCAATTTTGAAGATAAAGAGTTGGATTGGATGACTTACAGAGGCGGCGGAATTTGATCTTTAGGTCGACCAAATGTTCGCTGTTGTGGACGCGAAAGTAGAAGTCGGGGAAGGAGCTTTGGTCTATGGAATTCGGAGGGAGAGCTCTGCCTATCGCCATGATTGTGGCGAAGTTATCGCCTTTTTCTGCCTTCCTTATGCTTTCTATGTTCGGCATTCTGCAGCTAAATTAGAACGAGAGAGTGAATGAGTGAGGGAGAGAGAGAGAGAGCAGAAGAAGGCTTTGCAATTTAGCAGAAGGCTTCATTTTCTTCATATAGGGAGCGGGCACCAACTCTAACCGCGTTTTCTAAGGCTCCTTTCAATTTACACTGGATTCATATCATCGCAACATTAAAACGAAGTTGGTGAGATTTTTTTTAAAGAAAAATACTTATCATTTTAAAAAAATATTAATTTGAAAATAAATTTAATATATTTAAGATTCTTTTTGAATAGATTTTAATCCGAACATTTAAATTTTTTTTCAAAAAAAAAGCGTTTTTATATATTGAAAATAAGTTTTATTAATATATTACTATCAATATTCATATTTATTAAAAATCAAAATTAGATGATACTAATACAAGAAAAATATCTTATAAACATTAAAATAATATCTTATTTATTAATTTTAGTGAAAAAAGTCTATATATAATTATATAAAATTATCATTTTATCTAAATATTTTATGTTTTCAAAATAATGTAACATATATTTCTAATATATCAAAGTTATGCTTTCAACTCAAATTTATTCGGGATGAGACCAAATCTAATTATATATATATATATATATATATATATATATATATATATATATATATATATATATATATATATATATATATATATAAAAAACATGACAATAATCTTTTATAAGCAAAAAAAAAAAAAGCTAAGATAACTAAAAATATTATAAAATATGTAAATATTCCTTCAAAGCCTTAGTAGAGATACCAGTATATGAGATATTACTGATGACTAAATTGTAACCGTAACTATTGATCTTATTCTAATCACAAATTTAGGCAACATATAAAATTGAACTAAAAGTGAACTGCTTATTGTCATTTATATAATTTTAGTGCATACAAAATATAAAATATTGCTAATTAGCATTTGAAATTGATGATAAGAGATGCAAATGATTAGGGGCGGAACCAATCTTAGTTTTCAAGATGGACAAATTTATATTTTAGGACAAAAGTAAAGTCGGAGGGCGGAGAGGGGGATAAATGACTAATTTAATATCTCATATAAGAGAAATTATAAAATTAAGATAAATGATTGCGGGCAATTGTTTTTTATTATTTGCATCTCTGGCTTTTTGGATTTTCACAGTTCTTATTATTTAATAAATTAAGTTGAATCTTTCCATTTTATGAAAAGCCAAGCTTGAATTGTTCATGCTTACTTTCCTATTTAATATGTTTTTTTATAAAAAATAATAATAATAATTTATTATCATGGTGTACGCCATCCTAATCCTTAATTTACAAGTAATTTTACTTTATATAATATTAGTGCATGTGCCTAAACTTGATTAATAATAATAACAATGAATTCATCCTATTGTATTTTTACGTACCAAACAAATTTTATGGATTTGTTAGAAATTTATTTTTTCTAACACTTCCTTATGCATGTAAAGGTATATATTATTTTAAGAAAATGAGTGATAATATTATTTTTATATGATATTGAAGAATACAGTGTTATATATGTAAAATGTTAAAATTTAAATATTAGATATACAAATACATAAAATTTTTCTAATATGTGTATAAATCAACAATTTTTTTTGGCAATTTTTTTAAACTAAGTATCATTAGAATGCTAATTAGGTAATTAAGTATAGTTAAAAAAAATTAAAATAGATAAGAATTATTAGGCGATCGGACTAACATCGAACGACGTGGCGTGGCGTACATTGAAAGACAAGTGGGCGGCCGAGCGATTGGAATGTTTTTTTTTTTTGCAAAGTATCTTTGATTTACAAAGCTTGGGATATGAGTATGGTATTAAGTCAAAAATAATTCTTATTGTGTAAAGTATCTTTATAATTTTGATTTGCATTACTTCTAATAATTATTTTATGATTTTAACATAAATATTAGTAATCGCACTTGTATCTTCTATATTTAGATTTATGTTTTAGTGACTTCAGAGTTTAGTATATTGATTGATTTAGCTTGTGAAGTTGAGTTAATCTTTAACATTGTGCTTTTTTGTAATAGATTCACTTATTACCTTTCTTACTTAATTTACACCTTAATTCATTTGTATAGTGCCGAAACTTTAAAATAAATTTATTTTATTACAAGCTTGTAAGCTAAAACATTTGAATGTCATACAACACAAAACAACATGCGAAAGAGTTGAGTAGAACATCAGTTTAGTTTGATTCAAGTAGTTCAAAGAAAGTGCATATGAAATATAATAGCATGATCTGAGGATTTGCATACCAATTTGAACAAGTAGATTCAACTAAATGGGAGTTAATAAGCATAAATGATCAATGAATGAAATAGATAAAAGAAACGTAGTACTGACGCACAAATAGACTACCCTAAACATCTAACACCTCCAGATATATGGAATCGCACACCCCTGTGTGTACCGTCGTGCACGGATGGATATCATCTGATCCAATGCAAGATCTTCGTCAGGTGGTCATCTAAGGCTGGAAGATAGTGTGACTCATATGTAGGCTGATATGTAGAAGGAACTGGATTAGCATACATAGATGAACCTGGATCAGCATAAGTAGATGGCCCGACGCATGGTGACACCTGTAGTGTACCGATCCGTAATATGTGTCCCGATATGTACACACGATCCGTCTCGTAGCACTTCATTTATCAACGATCCTTGTAAGTAGTGCTCATCCACATGGCCAAAGTATGGCTGAAAGATGTCCCAAGAGTCGCCGAGATGTGCTCGGCCTACACGAAAAATAGTATGAAAAATTAGCACTTACGTAAATATTGAATTCAGATGAATACTTATATTAGCACTTACATAAATATGCTCCAGGTGCGCTGGTAGTGAGGATCTGTCGGAAGATATGAGAGCTACGATCTTAACCGACATGTACTGCAAATCCTCGCCCACATCCTCATCTAAGCCCTCGATGAGGCAATCCCTCCTCTCCCAAGAGAATGTGTGGTAATCAACCCAATCGACATCCGCTACAAACCATCGACTTTTTCAAACTGTGGGTCAACATCTACTCTGGAACAATCAAGGCGCAAAGACTCTATCTGGTACATGCTACTCAACCCTCTTCCAGCTGATCAGAGGGACTCGTGATAACCATATCTCAGAGCCTGATGAGCATGTATCTGATAGATTGCTGTGATCTGCTCACTGTACGGCTCTTAGATCACCTGCACATATTAAAAATTATGTTAAATTAGAATCTGCATTATAGATATTTGAACTTAAGTGTTATCTGCAAATCCAACCTAAGTATGCCGCAAGCCATCCAGCTCATTTATGTCTACTGCAACGTTCATCTTTGGCTACTAACAATATTTCTCATTTTATCATACAAAACACGCTTTAAACACATATAAGCTAGTTTTGAAATTACAATTAACAAAATATACCAACCCAACGCGTTGAGATCATCAAGCTCAAGAGATATGGCACATGTACGACCTCCCACATGAATATACTCCCAAGACCATATTGAAGGAGGTAAACCGACCATGTTTTGTGCCCAATGACTCGACAGCCTCACATATGGGAAGCTGCACCCATAGCCATCATCAATGTATCCAGGTCCTCTAGTAGTGATAGATACTACAGGTGGACCTCTGAACCTGATGTATCTGGTAGTAAGAAACAACCAATAAAAAATAGAATGTAAGCACCCAGGTGGCGGTAAAACTCTCGTGACCATCACGACTATAAAAGTCCCTCTCAGTATCCGTGACGCTGCTTCGCCCATCGAATGTTGACTGCGGGTGGAGGTCATGGTACATCACGTTTGGCATGAGATGTCGTCCCAACAAATCATCGCAGTAATCAGGCCAAGTGTCTCATCTCTTCCCCTCGCCGATCACAATTTGGCCTATGATAGGTGGCCCATCAACTTGTAGTCCCAGGATCATCGCCACGTATTATAGCGTCACAATCATCTCATTGACGGCTAGGTGGAAGGTGTTGGTCTGAGACCATCGCCAACTAAGGCCAACAAATGATGATCTGATGACGGGCGACAAATGTAGCACCTTTCCAGCCCACGGATGAATCGTCTGCAGGTGATGGGTCACTCCTTCAACATAAGCAAGTAGGGCTATCAAAAAAAGCTGAGAAGCGGCTTCGTTATGTAGCTGTTCGCCTTTCGTTAACTAAACGAGCCGAACACGAACAGACATTTCAAGCTCGATATATAAACAAGTCGAACATGAACAATCATTTGTTCGATCATGTTCAGCTCGATTTAGCTCGAAATAAAAAATTATATTATATTATATTATATTATTATTATTATTATTTATTACTATTATTATTATTATTATTATTATATTACTATTATTTTTATTTATTACTATTACTATTATTATTATTATTATTATTATTATTATTATTATTATTATTATTATTTTATTATTATTATTATTATTATTATTATTATTATTATTATTATTATTATATATATACGAACACATTTACATATATCATAAAATAAATGGCTTAGTGGTTAAAACTTTTGTTATGAAAAGATTGGCCCAGTTGAATCCTCCTCTAAAAAGCATTGTTCTCAATACTCTCGTTCTCTTAGTGCTTAGTTAAACGACATGAAGTGACATTTCAAGCTCGATATATAAATGAGCGAATAACAAAATAATAAATTTCAAACACGAACAAGAGTTACGTTTCAGCTCATTCGTTTACACCCCTATAAGCAAGTGTGACGCAGCCTCAAATACAGTGCTCTGCCAAAAAAAAAATTTGTCATTAACCAAAATAAAAGGTAAGCAGACGTAATGTAAAAATATAAATTAAATATTACTTACGATCGGGTGAAGCTGCTCGATGTCGCCTATAGGCAAAGCTAGGATGAACCTCAGCAGGTGTCTGCTCTAACGGTGGGGTGGCCTCCCAAGCATGGTTGCATCACCGACGTCTAGCTAGCGGGTGGTGTTCCTCTGCCATCGTACCTGCCGAAAAGAACAAGCGCAAAAATCAGTATCAGACAGTTTTAAACAATTAAATGGAAATCAGTAGCGATAATTAAACAAAAAATTTAGAGTACTACAACCTAAAAGGGAAATCTAAGTAACATCCTATGGGTAAAATCTAACATCCTATAACTTAAAGGGAGAATGTACCGTCGACTGTTAATATTGTGAGGACACGATGACCTGTAGTGGCCAGCTGTTTTGCATAGACTGCAGGTTCTGCTACTACTAGCTATATTTTTATCCATTGTGTTTCTAAATCTATTCGTACGAGGTCTGCCTGACCTTCTGTGAAAATTAGGTGGCTGAAATGCTACTAATCCATGTTCTGCACTGAAAGATGGCAATTCAGAATGGTCTAGTAGTGTATGGAACTCATTTATGTATGTCAGCTTATACAAATGTAGTGTGTAGTACTGTGACACACACGTAAGATAGTTCAACCCTCTAAATCTCAATGCAGCAACCACATGTGTGCATTGCCAATGATATATGATCATTTTGTCATAACTGCAATGACAGAGGCCATTATCTAGCAAATCAACTCTGAATGATCGGCTGGACTTGCCAAAAACTTGCATCTCACATGGGTTGATGTTCACAGGTTCAGGGACATGTCTAGCCTCTCTTTCAGTACGCTGTAACATTGTGGATGCCCTTTGGGTGAAAATAGATAGTCTTCCTCTCGAGTTGGGTCTTTTCATGAACAAGGCTACTAAGTTGTAGTAGATAGCAGTGATTAAAGCCTGAATTGATAAATCACGTGCCCATTTTAGGACACCATTAAAACACTCAGATGCATTAGTCGTCATTGTCCCATAACGCATACCACCATCATGCACAAGTGACCATTTAACAGGGTCAAGCTCTACAAGCTATGTATGCGCTTCTTCTTTTACATTTTTAATATCTAACATTAAATGATTGAACTGACGAATATCATCAGTATTTTCTATCATATACATCATTTGGCATAGAAATTCAACATCACCAATCCCCAATTGTATTACCTTCTTAAAATTTTCACGCAGATGAAACGTGTTCGCTGCCCATGGAAATACTTCCTTACATCCATGTAATAAACCAAAGATGTTTATCAGATATTATGCACATATCACGTCTAGCATACACAACAGGCAACATATCACGCAAGCATAGTAAGAACCACAACCAAGAATCAATCAACTCGGACTCCACAATAGCAAATACTAGTGGAAACAACCCATTATTTCCATTGATTCCAATAGCAGTTAATAATGTACCACGATACTTGCCTAACAAAAAAGTACCGTCTAAACTCAGCACTGGTCGGTAGCTACTCCATCCCATGATTGAAGGACCAAATGCCCAAAAAAGTCTTTGGAAGTGTTGTGTATCGCTAATCAATTATAGACACACTGTAAACTACTACAAACTGATTCCATATAAAGACTTAGAGTCCTGTAAGACTCTTCCCAGCTGCCAAATATAGCTTTTATTGCCTTACGCCTTGCATCCCAAGCCTTCATATACGAACCTTTAACATTTAATTTGACTCCATTCTACATATAATCTCCCTAGGCTTCAGATCTATCTGATGCCTGATCACAGGTATAATGAAGTAAGCTATGAATTTTGAACTGCACTACCGATGACCGACTGCACTTACTGCGTTGATACATCTATGGTTTTCACCAACTCTTGATATTCTCCAAGCACCCCCTAAGCGTCTGTTAGTGCTACAATGCAAATGCCACTTACATGGTCTTGCTGGAATATCATGTTGTATGCATACAACCGTGTAGTTCTTTTGGTTAGAGGTAACTGTTTGGAATTGAACATTATTTACTATGCACCACCCAACAACAAGAATTGCACTCTTATTATAAACACATACCTTGACAATGTCACCCGAGATTTCAATATCATCTTAGACAATTTCTAAATGGGTCAAAGTTAACATCGTTGTCCCACTGTCTCGTAGTTTGACACATCCGAACATACTTGTTTCTAGACAACATATGACTCTCACTGTCAATATTTCGGAGTGAGTGATTTTTTAGAAGATTATGGCTATCTAGATTCTCAAGCACAGTGGCTTCTACACCTAGTAAATAGTCCTCATCATCGATATCCCCGCCGCACTCACTAGAACCATCGCTCATAGTAATTTATCTTGGTCTGCAAAGACTCGAGGCACATACAGTTCCTCTGAATGACAGACAACATCATCACTGCCACAAAACTCATAAGTTGGACGACAACATATCATATTAATTATTACAAGCATAAACACAGGAAGGTTGACCATATTTTACTTGGGAATTAACTCATCAAAGCTGCGTTGTTTCCCCGGAGGTGCATGTGCGATGAAATCCTGTGTATGCGTTAGCGGTATATCTATTGACCTTATTACCGGATCAGTTGATGTGGATGCAAGATTAACATCCTCCACTTCGACATACAAAACTAACATCTGACGAGAAGCTTCATCCAGTGTAACTTCGCAAACGTCATCGTCAGATATTACAGATGCTATAAATCTGCCACCCACCGGATAACGACCTGTAAGAGTGATTGTGTGACCCTCAATCAATGTGCAAGGTTCTCATAATCCGTTGCTTCAATTCCAATAAGGTGCTGTGACGCAGACCCTTAACTGGACGATTTCGACCTCCCACATAACTTGGACTGAATTGCTCATTGATACTTAGTTCGCTTCCATAGAAAAAGATCAGCGAAACAAATTCTCTATTCATTCTTGCAAAATAAGCTATATAAATAATCAAAAATTTATATCAATCGACACCCTAAATAATACTACCCTTGGCTACTTAACACATGAACCACAACGCCAACACAAACCTACAAATCAAATCCCAAACAAAAGTCTAACCATACAACTCTAATCCCTAGCACACTTACTCTATTAATTTATAAATTGATAAAAATAGGGATTTACCGTGTGTTTACGAAAAACGACGGGGAAGTGTGCAAATAATGGTAGAATCCAGGAAATTTCCTCGAACAAAATGGAGCCGTCGGAAGCTAATGTTGGCTTCCAACAACTACTACATGGGAGAGGGAAGTTGTCAAATGGCGTGAACGCGGCTGTCGGGAAGAAAGGAAGTTTCTTTCGAATACCCGGAGAAGAAGGGGCAATGCAAGCGGTTGAAGCTACGCCGACGACTGCCGGGAAGCTTGGAGATGGAGATCACCATGCTCGGACGGAGAGAATGGGCGGTCGGAGCTCCTAGACGGCGAATCCAAGGTCGGGGGCAAATCGAGCGAAACCAAGAGGAGATAGGGCCGATCGGCCCTAATAATGTCGGGGCCGACCACGCTGAATTAAGCGTTCACTGGGCGACTTCATTTCAACGTATGCAATGCGCCGCTTCCGACGCCTTTTAAACATAACTACCACCATCAAAATATGTCTTATTTTAAATCAAAACATAGATAAAATAAAATTAAAACTAAAAAACCTAAACCCTAAACAAAAATAATCCCAAATAACCCTTAAGTGCAATGTAAAATAAAATATATCTTTTCATGCATATAATATAGGTAAATATAAAAGTATTAAATATATAAATACATAAAAATTATATGATATATATGTAAATCTTCTTTAAATAACCAATCAAAAACCGCCTCTTGTTTGCATTTCAACATGTTCTTATTGAAATTAATCAAAATGAAAGAATTAAGAAAAAAATAACTATAATTAATCAAAAAAATATATATATATATATATATATATATATATATATATATATATATATATATATATATATATAATCAAACAACTCCTAAACTTCCTAATTTAAAATTTTGGTCTAATTTAAAAATGTTTGGTAGATGAGATATAAATAAAAATGAATTAATTGCTGAGTCTTAAGTCTTGGGATTGAACGAAGCGCTTGCCGGCAAGCAGAAAGCCAATAGATTGGATAAATAATGCTAAGAGTATGCGACAGTCAATAGAGTTCTTCTGCTCATACAGAATTAAGATATATATATATATATATATATATATATATATATATATATATATATATATATATATATATATATATATATATATATATATAGACATACACACATGAGATATTATTTTTCTGAGTCTTAATAAGAAATTCTGATGCATTTTCATTAGATTTTTATTTTTTTCTTAATGATATATTTTTTAAAAGTATAAAATATATCATTAAAATTTATTAAATTTGCATTCAAAATATCATTAGTCTAAAATTTTGTTGGAATTGACTTTCAATTTTAGACATAATATTTAATCTAAATATTTTAAAAAATATATTATAAATCTTAAAAATTTTATTCTACTTACATGAGCTTAATAAAACTAATCTATAGCATCATCACCAAATCATTAACTAAGTAGGCTGCAAGGTTATCCTTTAGAGCATCTGACCGATTTTATTATTTTTATTTACTTTACTTTATACTTTAGAGTAAAAATAATAATAATAATAAATAAATAAAAATAAATAAATATTATATAAAATATGCAACACTTACTGTCACTGAAAGTTTTATAATTTGAAGTTGAGAATATTAAATGACATTAAAATGAAAATCTAAAAGTATTATAATTTTTAATATTATATATCATATTATTATCTATATTTCACTAAATTTTAAAATAAAATACAATATCATTTTTTTATATAAATTAAAATTTAAAATTCACATGTGAATTAGGGTTTAAGTTTAGTGGAGATACGACGGTTTCAAGGAGCTGAGAGAGCCAAGAAAAGTCATTCGAATAGCAAGCAACTATGCTATAGTAAATTCAAAAGCACTTTGCTCTTTTGAGGATGGTAATTATGTTTTATATAGTTATGATTTGTAATTAATGATAAAATCCAAGTACGGATAATCAAATGATATTTTTTATAAAATTATTATTTTAAAATGCACTCAAGTATAATATTTGCCCATTTATTATTCAAAATTGGCCCTATTTTTATGAGGCTTCTTATTAAGTTAATTAAATTAAACAGATCATATTTGTTTTAATGAAATTAAATTGGTACAAAAATTTAGATATTATAAATAGTTTAAATAAGTACTATTAGAGTTAGGAAATTTGAGCAATAAAATAAAGAGATCAAATTACAGTTGAACATATTTAATTTGAATCAACATCTAATCATATCTAAACTTGACATATCAACTCAAATTGAAACTCCTATTTTCGATACATTTGTATTGTGATTGAAGGTTTTTTTTTTTTTTTTCAAAATCAAGAGCTGGAACAACAGATTTTATAATTCATCACTCATCATTATAGAATAAAATCAAATCAAATCAAAATTTGCTTTATATGATTCAAATTTGATTAAACTGAAAAATATACAAACACAATGTAATGGTAAAATTTTAAAAGTGCAATAAATCATTTTGATTGAAAAAAAAGATTTCCTAATAATTAAGTAAATAAATCCTAAATCAAAATAAAATATTTTGTTTTTTTTTTCAACTTATTCAATTTAGTCAAAAATTTGCTTTTCAAATTAAACCAAAATCCGAAAACCAAATAATCTCTCTCATTTGAAACCAAAAATCATATTATAAAATTATAAATCAAATCAAACCGATCAAATAACCCCAATTTAGTTCGACTTTTTGATATTCAAGCCGACTAATGCACATCCTTATACACAATCACATCATCTACTACAAGATTTGGCTTTTACTTTATTTCAACATAGTTCAAGAAGAGTGTGGCCATCAATAACCTAATATCATAATTAGAGTTTAGGGATTTCAATATATCTAGGCCCTATAATTATATCCAAGTTTCCACATAAAATTTTCCTATTATACAATGCATTATACTTGTGTGCTTATTTATCACTCTATTAACATGATATTCGAGTAAACAAAATATTTGATATTCCAACACATGAAATGTTCGTGCTCTATATTGCATTCATTATCATGTCATTTAATTTAACAAATGCAAGATATCAACTCAATACTAGAACAACGATTTAGTAGAATACCCACCTTAGCTAGTTTGACTCAGTTCATTTATGAATCCATAGTTTGACCCTCGATCGATCAACTAGGTTGGCCCTAGTTGCTCATAAGTCGACCTTTGACCTTTGTTGACTAAGTTAGTTTTAGTAACCTATGTCAAATCCCAACCTCTCTTTTAGTGTAAAAATGTGATGTTTCACCCAGGCTGAAATTCACATCACTTAAACTTAAATAATGTTAGTAGGGATACTAAGTTGATAATAATAATGTAATAAAAGAAAGTAGATATTGTTTAATAATGTACTTGGTGCCATTGTTCATTTACATGTTTGTACATACTATTTGCACGTTCTAGGTTCAGGTCCTGGAAGCCATTATCTACATAATGAAGCAGTGTTGAATTTCCTTCCTTGATATTGTATTTTCTGAGAAAATATTATGTGCAGAGTCCAGAGCTTTGCGTCCGGACTCCAACCTGATCTCAACATGTGTCCACTAATAAAATATTGTTTCTTTACTTTATAACGCGATAACGCTGGTCGCGATGCCGTTAACACTATTCTGACCGTTCAAACAACGGGATTGAACATGTTGGATAGCGTGGACACCGTTTTAAATTCGACCCCCTAAAAAATTAGGTATTTTCATTTTTGAGCTGTGTTTAGTCGTGCAAAAATTTCACTCAACTCCCTCTCCCGACTTGCATCCGTTCTTCCTCCGACTCGCTAAATCTCTGCATTAAAATCGAGATATTATATCATTTTCTCCATCTCGGTGACTTCATGAGGTATTTCTTCTTGCATTCTTAAACTTTAGAGATTTAGGGTTTTCACATTTGTTCCGACTGTCGAATAGGAGCACATTTGAGTTATTTAAAGGAGACTTTGGGGTTTTTAGAATTATTTTTGAAGTGTATACTCTATACAATCATGAGTGTACAACCTTTTTCTCAATTCTTTTTAACTTTGGGGCTTGTCATATATTTTGTACATGCTATTGTAAGCTGTTTAGAGATGTTTCCTGAAGAATTTTGAGTTTTTTGGAGCTATTTTTAAAGTGTACACTTTGTACACTCATGAGTGTATACCCATTTTTTCAGATTTTTTTGAACTGTGGGGCTTGACATATGTTTTGTACATACTATTGTAAGCTGTTTGGAGATGCTTCCTGAAGAATTTGAGAGTTTTTGGAGCTATTTGTTATGTGTACACTCTGTATACCCTTATTTTCAATTTTTTCAACTGTGAGGCTTGCCAAATGTTTAGTACATGCTATTGTAAGCTGTTTGGAGATATTTCCTAGAGAATTTGGGATTTTTAGAACTATTTTTAAAGTGTACACTCTGTACACTCATGAGTGCACACCATTATTTTTAATATTTTTTTAACTATGTGGCTTGTCATATATTTTGTACATGCTATTGTAAGCTGTTTGGAGATGCTTCCTGAAAAATTTGGGAGTTTTTGCAGCTGTTTTTCATATGTAGACTCTGTACACTCATGAGTGTACACTCTTGTTTTCAATTATTTTTAACTGTGAGGCTTGCCATATGATTAGTACATGCTATTGTAAGCTATTTAGAGATGTTTCCTGGAGAATTTGGGATTTTTAGAGTTATTTTTGAAGTGTACACTATGTACACTTAGGAGTGTACACCCTTTTTAAAAAATTTTAACTGTGGGGCTTGCCATATGTTTCAAACATGCTATTGTGAGCTATTTAGAGATGTTTCCTGAAGAATTTTGAGTTTTTTTGGAGCAATTTTTGAAGTGTACACTCTGTACACGCAAGAGTGTACACCCTTTTTTTCAAACTTTTTTCAACTGTGGGGCTTGTCATATATTTTGTATATTCTATTGTAAGCTGTTTGGAGTGTACACACTTTTTTTCAACTGTGGAGCTTGTCATGAATAAGCTATTTGGAGTTTAGTCTTGGAGAATTTGAGAGTTTTTGAAACTATTTTTGAAGTGCACACTCTATACACTCATGAGTGTACACCCATTTTTTTCATTTTTTTCAACTGTGAGGCTTGCCATATATTTAGCACATCCTATTGTAAGCTGTTTGGAGATATTTCCTGGAGAATTTGAGGGGTTTTGGAGCTATTTTTTAGTATACACTCTGTACACTCATGAGTGCACACCATTTTTTTTCAATTTTTTCCAACTATAAGGCTTGCCATATGTTTAGTACATTCTATCGTAAACTATTTGGAGATATTTTTGGAGAATTTGGAGTTTGTTGGAGCTATTTTTGAAGTGTATACTCTGTACACTCATGAGCGTACAATCTTTTTTAAAAAAAATTTCAACTGTGGGGCTTGCCATATATTTAGTACATTCCATTATAAGCTATTTGGAGTTTAGTCATGGAGAATTTGTGAGTTTTTGAAGCTATTTTTAAAGTGTACACTCATGAGTATACACCTTTTTTTCAAATTTTTTCAACTATATGGCTTGTCATATGTTTATTACATTCTATTGTAAGCTGTTTGGAGTTCAGTCTTCGAGAATTTGAGGGTTTTGGAGCTATTTTTGAAGTGTATGCTTTGTACACTCATGAGTGTATACCTTTTTTTCAATTTTTTTAATTGTGGGTCTTGCCATATGTTTTGTACATGCTATTGTAAACTGTTTGGAGATATTTTCTAGAGAATTTGGTACTTTTTAGAGCTATTTTTATGTGTACACTCTTACACTCATGAGTATACACCCTTTTTTGCTAATTTTTGTTAACTGTGGGGTTTGCAAATATTTTGTACATGTTATTGTAAGCTATTTGGAGATGTTTCCTAGAGAATTTAATGCTTTTTGGAGCTATTTTTCATGTGTACACTCTAGGCCTCCATTCTGTAGATAATATTCTCATTAATTCACTTTTCATTTAAAGCTTAAAATGACCAGGAAAAGAATAACTTTCAGATGCAGGCCATCCACCATTATACAGTTGTTTGAATTATATATACAATTTTTACTTTCAAATATTTTTTTATATATCATAATTATAGAGTGGCATCAGATTTGATCTCCTATGCTAACGACATAGAGAGATTTGTATATTATAATTGGCCAAAAGCCAACTAGAGCTTCCTAGTTTCATAGTTTGATGGTTTTAGATCAAAAAATTTGCCGCAAATGGCACCCAAGTACATGAGTGACTTTGTCACTCTTCTAATGATACATTTCACATCTTCAAATTTATATTATTTTATACATTGAAGCTAAGTTATGTAAATATTTATTGTGCACGGGACAGAGCGCACAAGAATCATATGGCCACACGTTCCTTCTACAAATCTACATATGTTACGATGGCCAAAAATAAAGTTTGCAGAGGATTCCTTTAGTGGTTTGGAGGGACACCAGGTGATGCGAAATAAATTTACTTCATTTACCTCAAAAAAATTTTCTTATTAGAAATTATCATATTTTTTTATTGGTGTAACACAAGTCTTCCTATCATTTGAAGACAAATCAGAGGAGGAGACCTGGCTCTTTGAATCAGTGCCCCTTGTCCCGTAGCCAACCCACAACGAGCCCCATAGGAAACCCATTCCAAGTCAAGGAGTGAAACCCCCAAGTGGATCTCCCTACGTCTCTCCTCGATATTTTCCTCCATCATATGTATCTCACTGTCATCTACTACCCTCCATAAAGCTTTGCGATATATAAGATACTTTCAAGTTTCACGGCCCTGGGGGATAGAGTATCATTTTTTGAAGCTTCAATTACTGAGAGAGTAGATGGTATTTATTCACAGCTAGTTGTCATTGAGGCGCTGGTTGCTAGACAGGAGGGTCCAAGCACAAGAGAAGCTCCTGAAGAGGCTACCACTTTCCAGAAAGATGCTACTCAGACTTTACTGGGCAGCATTGAACGTGGCGTGAAAGCGAAGAGGAAAGAAAAGCTATCTCATCACTATTCCTTATGTGCGAGAGGAGACATTGTCTTTCTTTTAATCTAATAAAGTTGATTTTAGTGATTTTAATGTAGGTTAGTGAGAGGTTCCCTGACAGATGAACCAATGACTGTTGTCATAATGGTTGAGGAGCATCAGGCAGAGGTATTCTTCATCTTAGAAGCTTCGACTTTAATTCATATTGAATCTAGCTCTTAAACTTTGTTAATTTCTTACAGCCAACTAAGGCACATGATATCATAGACTTCTCATTAAGAGATGTTTTGCCCAAGCCAATGTTGCAGTTCATTGACACTTCTTGCGTTCAAGGACAAGTATGTCATTGTTTAGTTAATTTTATTTAGTATATATAAAATCATCATTTAATTTAGTAATGCTCACATTCTCACGCTTCTCACATGTAGGAGTAATAACATATTCTAGGCTGGGAATATCATTATTGCGAGAGGCCAAATTAACGAGTTGCTGACATATCAGTATCTATCAAATGCACATGTTGATGTCTTCGCTTATTTGCTGGCTGAGAAAAATAAGATCTGTCCTGGGCTATATGTACCCTATCTATATGTTTCATGCTTACATTGGGTGAGTTAGTGCATAGATGCTTGGGGTATATGATGACTTCAAAAGTTTTGATAGTTATAAGCTAATAGTTTTTAATTTTCTTTGAATTCTTGCAGAGTTATGATAAATATTGCCTAACAAAAGAAAGTAAAATGTGCATCCAAAGATTACTAGATAATATTTCAATGGTTGATTTACTCTTACTTCCAGGTTATCAATAATCGATTGGACACTACTAGTGGGCATATTAAGAAAGGGGCTCGATACTTATGACTCACTACCAAACCCTCATAAGGCAATTCTTCCTGATATTGTAAGAATTCTTGCCATTTTTAGTTCGTCTCAAATGCATACTTTGTACCTAGCTCTTAACTTTTACTTTTAACTCCTTAGATCAAATTACTCATCTAAGATGCTGGCCAAGCTTTTGAGAGCAATCCTCAGAAATGGCCAATTGAAGTGATCAGCGGTGTACCAGTTCAAGAAAACTGTGTTTATTGTAGCATGTTTGTGTGTAAATACATGGAGGCAGTGATCATCAAACCTCCAGGTGGGTAGGCAAAGATTGGCCAAAAAAAAATGAATTGCTTCAAAGCTAAGTTTGTTTATGCTATTTTTTTATTTAAATATGAAATAACTGAGCTGTAAAATATTCAGTGCAAGAAGGTTGATGTGCATATGAATAAAGTGTTTGAAAATCTAAATGTAGATCATCTTTGTATTTATCTATGTTGTACATGTTATTGTAGATCAGCTATTTATTTATCTATGTTGTACATGCTATTGTAGATCAACTATTTATTTATCTGTGTTGTACATGCTATTGTAATCTATTTGAACATGCTACTGTAAGATGTTTGTACATGCTATTGTAGATTATCCCTTTATTTATCTGTGTTATATATTCTATTGTATGCAGTTTAGAGTTATTTCTTAGTAATTTGGTGCAGTTTCTCCTTTATTTCAAAATTTTTTTTCAACTATGGGGATTGCCATATATTTTGTAGATTCTATTGTAAGCAATTTAGAGTTTAGTCCTAGAAAATTTGGGAGATTTTGGAGCTATTTTTGAAGCGTACACTCATGAGTGTATACATCTTTTTTCAGATTTTTTCAATTGTGGGGCTTGACATATATTTTGTACATTCTATTATAAGTTGTTTGGAGTTTAGTCCTAAAAATTTGGAAATTTTTGGAGCTGTTTTTCAAGTATACACTCTGTACACTCATGAGTGTACACCATTTTTTTCAAACTTTTCAACCGTGGGGATTTCCATATGTTTTGTACAAGCTATTCTAAGCTATTTGGAGTTTAGTCTTGTAGAATTTGAGAGTTTTTGGAGCTATTTTCCATATGTACACTCTGTACACTCATGAGTGTACACCCCTTTTTCCAAAAAAAATTTAGTTTTGGGGCTTACCATTTATTTTGTACATGCTATTGTAAGCTGTATGGAGATATTTTTGGAGAATTTGGTGATTATTGGAGCTATTTATCATGTGTACATTCTGTACACTCATGAGTGTACACCATTTTTCTCTAATTTTTTCAACTGTATAGCTTGGCATATGTTTAGTACATTATATTGTAAGTTGTTTGGAGATATTTCTTAGAGAATTTGATAGTTTTTAGAGCTCTTTTTGAAGTGTACACTCAGTACACTGATGAGTGTACACCCCTTTTTAAATTTTTTTAACTGAGACTTACCATTTGTTTTGTACTATTGTAATTTGTCGGAGATATTTCTAGATTTAGATTTTGGAGCTCTTTATTGTGGGTACACTCTATACACTCATGAGTATACACCATTTCTCCCTAATTTTTTAACTGTGGGGATTGTCATATATTTTGTGAATGCTAATGTAAGCTATTTTGAGATGTTTCCTGGTAAATTTGTTATTTTTGGGAGCTACTTTTGAAGTGTACACTCTGTACACTCATGAGTGTACACTCCTTTTTTTCAAAAAAATTTAATTGTGGGGCTTGCTATATATTTAGCACATTTTATTGTAAGCTGATTGAAGTTTAGTCCTAGAGAATTTTGGAGGTTTTGGAGCTATTTTTGAAGTGTGCACTCTGTACACTCTTGAGTGTACACCCTTTTTTTCAGTTTTTTTCAACTATGGGGCTTTCCATATATTTTATACATGCTATTGTAAGCTATTTAGAGTTTAGTCCTGGAGATTTTAGAGGTTTTTGAAGCTATTTTCTATGTGTACACTCTGTACACTCTTGAGTGTACACCCCTTTTTTCAAATTTTTTTTAATTGTGCGGCTTGCCATTTGTTTCGTACATACTATTCTAAGCTGTTTGGAGATGTTTTCTAGAAAATTTGTTGGTTTTTGGAGCAATTTTCACGTGTACACTCATGAGTGTACATAATTCTTTCCTAATTTTTTCAACTGTGGGGCTTGCCATATGCTTAGTACATTCTATTATAAGATGTTTGGAATTAAGTCCTGGAGAATTTGATGATTTTGGGAGCTATTTTATAAGTGTACACTCTATACGCTCATGAGTGTACATCCCTTCTTTCAATTTTTTTCAAATGTGGGGATTTCCTTATATTTTGTACATGCTATTGTAAGCTATTTGGAGTTTAGTTAGGGGGAATTTATGATTTTTTGGAGCTATTTTTGAAATGCACGCTCTGTACACTCATGGGTTTACACCCATTTTTTCAAATTTTTTCAACTATAGGGTTTGTCATATGTTTTGTAAATACTATTCTAAGCTGTTTGGAGATACTTTCTCGAGAATTTGCTAGTTTTTGGAGTAGTTTTTTTGTGTACCCTCTTAACACTTCTGATTGTACACCCTGTACACTCATGAGTGTATACCCTTTTTTTCTTAATTTTTTCAACTGTGGGGTTTGTCATATGCTTAGTACATTCTATTGTAAGATGTTTAGAGTTTAGTCCTGAGAATTTAGGAGTTTTTGGAGCTATTTTTGAAGTGTACACTCTGTACACTCATGAGTGTACACCCCTTTTTCAATTTTTTTAACTCATGAGTGTACATAATGTACACATGATAAATAGCTCCAAAAACTATCAAATTCTTCAGAAAATATCTCCAGACAACTTAGAATGGCATGTACAAAACAAATGACAACCCCACAGTTAAAAAAATTTGAAAAAAAGGGTGTACACTCATGACAATACAGAGTGTATACCTCAAAACTAGCTCTAAAAAATCCCCAATTCTCCAAGACTAAACTCCAAACAGCTTACAATAGAATGTACTAAATATATGACAAACCCCATAGTTGAAAAAAAAATTTTAAAAGAGTGTACACTCATGAGTGTATAAAGTGTACATTTCAAAAATAGCTCCAAAAACCCCCAAAATTTCTAGGACTAAACTCCAACTAGCTTACAATAGAATATATTAAATATATGGCAAGCCCCACAGTTTAAAAAAATTTAAAAAAAAAGGTGTACACTCATGAGTGTATAGGGTGTACACTCCAGAAACAGCTCCTAAAACCCCCCAAATTCTTCAGGAAACTTCTCCAAACAGCTTATAATAGCATTTATGTTAACCTCCATATGTGTGTCATAAATCAAGACTACAAATCAATTCGAGACTTGAGATAACAAGATCTGATTGAGGCTCAAAATACATTTAATGTCATTGAAAATGATTGAAACGACCTTCGATCGACAAACGGACTACGTCGCGTTAACATCAAAGTGATTAGAATATAGACATTGCAAAATCTAACTAATGAATAATTGATTAGAGATCAAGCTATCGATGTGTCGACGCATATTAGAAGTCGGCTGCGTCTCCAACAACCTCCATTCAAATTAATCATGTCGTTAGCTTGAAACATCGAAATCTATCAAATGAGACTATCTCAATACAAAATCAACGATACTAAACTAAAATCTATAAAAATCATGGAGCTTTCCTTCAATACAAAAATTAAAGAATTTCATTCTAATTATGATTTTCAAAATCAAATCACTAATTAAGTGAAAAAGCTAAGTATATAAACACTGTGCTGGGACACATGAGATCTCAAGTGAGAATTTTAATGTCGAAAAGACTGCAGCTAATTGGAATAAAATAAAAATACAAAATCAATCTCATAATTCAGAAATAAACATTACATCAAGTCTTAAATACACCCGTATGGGCCCCGACACTATGTCGATTGCTTAAATTCAAGTGTCTGAGGATGCTGCGCTGGTTACTTCCCGGTTTAGTCTTAGGACTGGGTATGGGTTTACAAAACTTAAAAACTTATAATAAGAGTTTCAAATTTGTGAAATATCTGAGAAGCAGATTCTGTCAGGTGACAGTAGATCTAATCCTCTATTAACAGCTAAACATAGTTGACATGATCTAAAGCTCTTAAACATATTCTAATTAATTAATTTTTAAGTAGCAATCTGAAAGTGCTTAAATAAATCAATCTCATAATTCTCTAATATCTTAAATACACCCACATGGGCACACTATGTTGAATGCTTAAATTTAAGTGTGCGAGGATCTTTGCGGGTTTCGGTTTAGTCTTGGGTTAGGGTTAACAAAACCTAAAAACCTATAATAAGAGTTTTAAATCAGTGAAATATCTAAGAAAATAATTTTGTCAGGTGACAGTAGATCTAATCCTCTGTTAGTAACTAAAAAGAGTTGACAGGATCTAAAACTCTTAAATATATTCTAATTAATCAATTTTTAAGTAGCAATCTGAAAGTGCTTAAATGGAATTCTAATCATTAAAAACTTAAATCAAACTCAGTCTATCCACCTTCCATAATTGTTTATCGAGCGTGACAAATTAAGAAAACTCTAGCTTACAAAAGAGCCAATATCAAATCAAGTGTTACATGTTCACTCTCAATCAATCTCATGCCGTAGGGCGTGGCGTGTCCTTTGGCGCTTGGCCGATGAGGCTCCCAGATGAAAGCGATTCTGACGAGTCCTCCATCGGTGGTTTGGCGGCTCCATTATATTACAATCACGGTAGTATGCTCCCCAATGGCTCACCCTTTGAGTTGTCAATCATAGGGTATACTTGATAGCAACCATCAGCCAAGGTAGACTTAAGCCGTCTCCTCGACATCACCCAGTCTACAAGATTTCTTGGGACGATGTAACCCATTTGTTTGTGATTGATCCTTCCGAGGTTGGGTGACTACCTCCTCCGACTAAGTAGGCTAGGGACCAGGGATGGCGGAACCATGGGATCTAGATGGGCGTCATCATTCCCCAACCATCGGTTTAAGCTAAAATGAAGAATTTCATATCTTAAATTCTATAACTCTACATGCGCTTACGCTACGCATTTGAGCAATCTAAATGACTAGCCTTCAAAAGTTCCTTATTGGGAGGGGTAATTAACTATGGTCTTTGCCATAGAAACACGAATCAGATCTAAAGTTCTCACCAAATGAGGATGAAATCTCTGGGTAGTGTCGTATTTACTATTTCATCTGCCTTCTGAAAATTACATCGACACTTCAAATCACTCTCTTCAATTCAATATTAAAAATTATCGAAGGGTCGGTGGAGAATTTTTGGAGCCCACAATTTATAGATTAGATGACAAGCCTCACAATTGGAAAAAAATTGAAAGAATGGGTGTACACTTTAAAAATAGCTCCAAAAACTCATAAAGTCTCCAGGAAATATCTCTAAATTTCTTACAATAGAATATACTAAACACATGATAAGCCCCATAATTGAAAAGAATAGAGAAAAAGGGTGTACACTCATGAGTGTAGAGTGTACACTTCAAAACCACCAAATTCCTCATGACTAAACTCTAAACAGCTTATAATAAAATGTACTAAATATATGACAAACCCCCAGTTAAAAAAAATTGAAAAAGTGGTGTACACTCATGAGTTTATAGAGTGTACACTCTAAAAATAGCTCCAAAAACCCCTAAATTCTAGAGGACTAAACTCCAAATAGCTTACAATAGCATGTACAAAACATATGGCAAGCCCCACAGTTGAAAAAAATTGAAAAAAGGGTGTACGCTCATTTGTGTACAAAGTGTATACTTCAAAAGTCACCAAGATAATAATAATAGGAGAATTTATCGACAATGAGTTTTCAAATAAAGAGCTTAGAGAGAAAAGTATGTCTTTATCAAATTATAAGTGAACTTTCAAATTTGCACCGAACTGCTTGGTGCACTGGTTGGGGGTTCTCTTCCATCGTTGTGTCCCGAGTTCAAAGCGCACCAGGTGTGTGAATTTGCCTTAATTGGCTTAAAATGTCCCAAAAAAAAACTTTCAAATTTAAAAATGCAATCCAAATAGGGACAATAGAAGATTCACATATTCAAAGTAATGAGCTAATTAGGTCAATTAACTAAATTGTAATTCTAGATAGAAAAAAATTTTATAATTTATATTATATATATATATATATATATATATATATATATATATATATATATATATAAGTTAAATAAATAAATAAATGATGGAGATGGCAAGAATAGCTCAATAGAATAAAACACTTTAAAAAACATATTTCAGTAAGTGCTAATTCCATCCATTGTCTCTTTTAATTGAAAATTTTTTTCTTTTGTTTTGACATATACATATTACTATGGAAAACTAATTCCATAATATTAGCTAGCTAATATTTAATATATACAAAAATAAAACTTTTAAGTGATAGATATTCAAATACATAACAATACAATACTCTATTCAAATTGTTTATGTGTATTCATCAAGCGTGATTTATTTTTAAGTTTAAAATAAATAAATATGAAAATTTTACCACTTTTTAGATAGTTAGTTAGCATGTATTAGACAATTGTTCTTCATATGACTTTCTTGTAAAAGAAATAAGTAAAAATGTTATTGTATTTTAATTGAATCATTGGCTGTAAAGTTCCTTTGTATACCTATCTCTTATTTTTATAATTCTATCTTATCTTGTTTTACTTTTTTCTCTTGCAAACATCATGCAATTATCTCATTAAGAGTCTTTTGTTTATATTAAGATTTTACCTTGAAAGGATCGTGAGAAGAGAGATGAAGATCAAATGTATGAAAAATTGAATCAGATTGATCCAACTTTAATGACCTTAATTAGTATCAAGTTTAGACACTTTTATAACATATTCACTTGTATTCTTTTGCCTTTGTATTATATGGACATAAGCTTACCAGGAATAGTTATCATTTTGACCTTTTCAAATCCAAGAAAATGGATTATTGCTTGGTTGAAAATTTTATTTGCACTTTTCTCTTTATGTATGACATGTTTAATAGTATTTAGAATAAAATTTTTGTGATTATAAGACTCATATAATTAAAATTCTTTTGTTTTCTAAAATTAGTATTTAACAATTCTTAAAATAATATGGTGGAAGATGGTTTGGTTTAACTCACATAATCTAGAATCATATATTCAAGAATGTTTGTATTGCAATTTTTTTACATTAATTGAAGTTAGTGTCATTAAGCATTGAAATACTATTCAAATTGAAGAATATATAAGTAATATTGATCATAATAAAATAAACTTATGATTAAGAGCAAATTTTGTTAATAATAGATGAACATAACTAAATAGCTTTATTTTTAATCATGAGTTTATTTTATTTTGGGGCATTTACATAGCACACAATTCTTATCTATTTATATATCTAACATATAAACTTTCATATTTATATAAATAGCACCCAAATTTTTAATATTACATCAAAAATAGCACCATCATCAATTTCTTAAAAGTAAAATACACCTATTCATACATAGGAAAGTGTCATATTTATAAATATCACATTTTAAGTGTTAGATATGTAAAAAACATAATAATTGTGTACTATGCATATGAATTTTTATTTTGTTTTCTTTACATTCAATTTTAACATACTTAATATTAAAACATAATTTTTAGAAAAAAAAAATTAATAGTTTTGAAATGATACTCTTGACACAATTCTGTATTCATATATTCAAAAACCATGGTGATGTAAACATCTTAATTATTAAAGTTAATGTTATTAAGCAATAAAATGTTGTTCAAATTATTAGATATAAAAGAAGTAATGATTGAATGTAAAAGATATATAAACTCATCATTAATAGCAAATCCATTTTAATGTTAGATATGCAAACTAAATGATTTTATTATTATTAATCGTTAGTTTTATACATAATCAATATTTTTTATCAATCAATTTGAAGATGGTTAACACAATGTTAAAATATAGCTTATAAACAAATAACACCTTATAAATGATAATGTTAAAAAGCATAGTTAATAAATACTTCTAATAAATTATATTAACAAAAAAAATTTTAATACATTGTGTCAATGCTAGGGCATTCTGGAATTGGCTTGTATGGCGAATATGTAACAAATGTGCAAGGATCATTGCATGGCTTCAGTGCTTCTAAATAATCAAGGTGCCACATTATGGACGGATATGGGCAAAGAATTTAGTTCATGAACTAGAAGTAGGATATGAACTTGAAATACATGCACTTTTATAGATAAATTCATAGAATTAATAAATATTATAATTCATAAAAGATAAGCATATATGTATTCAAGAAACTAAATTTGTTTAAGAGAAGGTCAAGGAGATTGATAGTTTAGGTTTTAAACTTTAGTCTTGAGGTAATAGTATAGGCTTGTATATAAAAGTTTGAATGATAATAATATAAAGATTAATAAGATTAAATATAGAATTATAGCTTTAAAGATTGTTATTAATACTAAGATTATTAATGTTATATGTGTTTATATGCCTTAAGTACGTCTGAATGTATGCTAAAAAAATTTGGTATAATATAGAGGGATTAATACAAATGATTATTCTTGAAGAAAGAGTTTTTTTTTTTTTTTTTGGGATGAGATTTAAATGAACATGTTGGTAAAGTGATAAAAGATTTTGAAAGCATTCATGGTGGCTATTAGTTTGGAGTGATAAATGAAGAATGTATGATTATATTGAAGTTTGCTTTAGCTTATGACTTTATAATTGCTAATACTTCATTTAAGAAAAGAAATGAGCATATTATCACTTATAAGAATTGATCAAGCTTCAAGAGAAGTGCTTTAGAGGGTTCTAAAAAAATATAAGTTAATAATGCTAATATTCAAATCATTAAGCCTAAGTTTTAATTGAATAATAATTTTCTAAATAAAAATTATTTTATTTAAAGTAACATTGTATCTTTTTTTTATATCTCAGATGCCATCATGCTTGGAAGAGAAACAACTAGCATAATTGATAAAGTTCTTAAAAGTCTACATTACTTTATCAAAAAATATTTTTAATAAAAATTCTTCCAAGTATTGAATAATTCTTCTATTTATAGGTTTTAGTGGAATTTTAGTGCTATAGGATATGTTATACATTTGGCAACATTAAAAAAAAATTAAAATTATATAGTCTATTCAAGGATATGTACATCTTAAATTAGGATAATTTCAAAATCTGGCCTTCTAAAATGAAGTTATTTTGTTCTTCTAATGTCTTTAAATGAGTTTGATCTAGAGGTATAAATGTGTTGAGTTAAACATGAGTCACCCTTGGCTCGAATTTGAGCTTGAACTTGATTAATTGAGTTTGAGTTTGAGCATTATTTCATGAGTTTGGGTCATGAGCCAGTTTACTTAGTATGAAAGAGATAAAATATTTTTAATAACAATTCTTCCAAGTATTGAATAATTCTTCTATTTATAGGTTTCAGTGGAATTTTAGTGCTATAGGATATGTTATACATTTGGCAACATAAAAAAAATTAAAATTATATAGTCTTTTCAAGGATATGTATATCTTAAATTAGGATAATTTCAAAATTTGGCCTTCTAAAGTGAAGTTGTTTTGTTCTTCTAATCACTTTTAATGAGTTTATTCTAGAGGTGTAAATGTATTGAGTTAAACAAGAGTCACCCTTGGCTCGAACTTGAGCTTGAACTTGAACTTGATTAATCTAATTTGAGTTTGAGCATTATTTCATGAGTTTGGGTCGTGAGCCAGTTTACTTAGTATGAAAGAGATAAAATATTTTTAATAACAATTCTTCCAAGTATTGAATAATTCTTCTATTTATAGGTTTCAGTGGAATTTTAGTGCTATAGGATATGTTATACATTTGGCAACATAAAAAAAAATTAAAATTATATAGTCTATTCAAGGATATGTATATCTTAAATTAGGATAATTTCAAATTTTGGCCTTCTAAAGTGAAGTTGTTTTGTTCTTCTAATCACTTTTAATGAGTTTATTCTAGAGGTGTAAATGTATTGAGTTAAACAAGAGTCACCCTTGGCTCGAGCACTTGAACTTGATTAATCTAATTTGAGTTTGAGCATTATTTCATGAGTTTGGGTGAGTTTACTTAGTATGAAAGAGATAAAATATTTTTAATAACAATTCTTCCGGTATTGAATAATTCTTCTATTTATAGGTTTCAGTGGAATTTTAGTGCTATAGGATATGTTATACATTTGGCAACATAAAAAAAATTAAAATTATATAGTCTATTCAAGGATATGTATATCTTAAACTAGGATAATTTCAAAATTTGGCCTTCTAAAGTGAAGTTGTTTTGTTCTTCTAATCACTTTTAATGAGTTTATTCTAGAGGTGTAAATGTATAGAGTTAAACAAGAGTCACCCTTGGCTCGAACTTGAGCTTGAACTTGAACTTGATTAATCTAATTTGAGTTTGAGCATTATTTCATGAGTTTGGGTCGTGAGCCAGTTTATTTAGTATGAAAGAGATAAAATATTTTTAATAACAATTCTTCCAAGTATTAAATAATTCTTCTGTTTATAGGTTTCAGTGGAATTTTAGTGCTATAGGATATGTTATACATTTGGCAACATAAAAAAAAATTAAAATTATATAGTCTATTCAAGGATATGTATATCTTAAATTAGGATAATTTCAAAATTTGGCCTTCTAAAGTGAAGTTGTTTTGTTCTTCTAATCACTTTTAATGAGTTTATTCTAGAGGTGTAAATGTATTGAGTTAAACAAGAGTCACCCTTGGCTCGAACTTGAGCTTGAAATTGAACTTGATTAATCTAATTTGAGTTTGAGCATTATTTCATGAGTTTGGGTGGTTTACTTAGTATGAAGAGATAAAATATTTTTAATAACAATTCTTCCAAGTATTGAATAATTCTTCTATTTATAGGTTTCAGTGGAATTTTAGAGATATGTATATCTTAAATTAGATAATTTCAAAATTTGGCCTTCTAAAGTGAAGTTGTTTTGTTCTTCTAATCACTTTTAATGAGTTTATTCTAGAGGTGTAAATGTATTGAGTTAAACAAGAGTCACCCTTGGCTTGAACTTGAACTTGAACTTGATTAATCTGAGTTTGAGCATTATTTCATGAGTTTGGGTCGTGAGCCAGTTTACTTAGTATAAAAGAGATAAAATATTTTTAATAACAATTCTTCCAAGTATTAAATAATTCTTCTATTTATAGGTTTCAGTGGAATTTTAGTGCTATAGGATATGTTATACATTTGGCAACATAAAAAAAAAAATTAAAATTATATAGTCTATTCAAGGATATGTATATCTTAAATTAGGATAATTTCAAAATTTGGCCTTCTAAAGTGAAGTTGTTTTGTTCTTCTAATCACTTTTAATGAGTTTATTCTAGAGGTGTAAATGTATTGAGTTAAACAAGAGTCACCCTTGGCTCGAACTTGAGCTTGAACTTGAACTTGAACTTGATTAATCTAATTTGAGTTTGAGCATTATTTCATGAGTTTGGGTCGTGAGCCAGTTTATTTAGTATGAAAGAGATAAAATATTTTTAATAACAATTCTTCTAAGTATTGAATAATTCTTCTATTTATAGGTTTCAATGGAATTTTAGTGCTATAGGATATGTTATACATTTGGCAACATAAAAAAAATTAAAATTATATAGTCTATTCCAGGATATGTATATCTTAAATTAGGATAATTTCAAAATTTGGCCTTCTAAAGTGAAGTTGTTTTGTTCTTTTAATCACTTTTAATGAATTTATTCTAGAGGTGTAAATGTATTGAGTTAAACAAGAGTCACCCTTGGCTCAAACTTGAGCTTGAACTTGAACTTGATTAATCTAATTTGAGTTTGAGCATTATTTCATGAGTTTGGGTCGTGAGCCAGTTTACTTAGTATGAAAGAGATAAAATATTTTTAATAACAATTCTTCCAAGTATTGAATAATTCTTCTATTTATAGGTTTCAGTGGAATTTTAGTGCTATAGGATATGTTATACATTTGGCAACATAAAAAAAAATTAAAATTATATAGTCTATTCAAGGATATGTATATCTTAAATTAGGATAATTTCAAAATTTGGCCTTCTAAAGTGAAGTTGTTTTGTTCTTCTAATCACTTTGAATGAGTTTATTCTAGAGGTGTAAATGTATTGAGTTAAACAAGTGTCACCCTTGGCTCGAACTTGAGCTTGAATTTGAACTTGATTAATCTAATTTGAGTTTGAGCATTATTTCATAAGTTTGGGTCGTGAGCGAGTTTACTTAGTATGAAAGAGATAAAATATTTTTTATTCAAGCAATTTTTATTTTAAAAATGACAAAAATAAAAAAATAGATAATAATCAATTAAAAATTACTTGATATATTAGAATGAGATTATATATATACATATATATAATTTTAATGGTGTAGAATTGATTTCATCATATATTACCTATCAATACAGCTAAATTATTAAAAAAAAGTAATTAAATTATTGCTCTAATAATCTAATTATATTGAAGGATAATATAAAATATATAGTTAATGATTTGTATAAAAAATAAGTTCCATCTAATAAATAAAAGAAGTCCATGTCATAATAAATTATTTTATTTTGTTTTATTTCCCATGTTTTGTCCAAAAAGGAAAAAAAGAGATTAAAGAATTGATAAACAGTTAACAAGAAAATATTTTCCATTTGACCACCAATAATAAATATACTATAATAAATGTACTATAAATAAAAAATATGCATGAAAATTAGCATAATTTTCATCTATTTAGCATCATTTATTTTTTTAATATGAAATATAATGAACTTTTATATAATTTTTACTTAACTTATAATTTCCTAAAATTATTCAAAGAAATATTCTTTCATTTTATTAAAATATGATTTTTTTTAAAGGCAAAGTAATTATAATTGAAGAGATCATAAGGTCACATAAAAAAACAAACTCCTAAAACCATAAAAGATAAAAATACGAACACAAAATAGAAGATAAAGGCAAAATGAAAGAGTGATGTGTTCTGGCTATTACTTTATTGTAGTACATCTGGTTGGAAAGAATGATGCTAAACATAATGATATTCCTATGAACTTTCACCGCATCATTGCTAAAACCAAAGGTAAAATTACCTCCCTTTACAAAGCTAAACTTCTTCATCCGTCGAGTTTCAAAGATGTTAAACATCTGGCTCACTACTTTGGGATTTCTCTCCCGTCTACTGAAATTGATTATATCTGTAAGACTATATATTGGATTAAACCTCCAAATCATATTATTAAGGTTAATACTGATGGTTCTGTTGCTAATGGGCTTTATGGTTACGGGGGTATTTTAAGATACTTTAGAGGTACCATGATTGCTGCTTTTGTTATTCCTTTAAAACCCTGTTCTGTTCTTTTTGCTGAAATTTATGACCTACACTATGGGATATTACTATGCATTCAGAAAGGCTTTAAAAAAATATGGTTTGAAATTGATGCTCTCCTGCTTCTGAATTTATTAAACTCCGGAGCTCATGGTAATGCCGAAGTCTACTATACTCTCAACCACACAAGAAGGCTTCTTGCTTCTCTTGATTATCATATCTCTCATATTTATCGAGAAGGGAATTCTTGTGCAGATTCTCTTGCCATTTTGGGTGCAAAGTCCTCTATGGTAAATATATTCTCTTATGATAATATTCCCCCTTTATTAAGGGGGTTTGTTAATTTAGATAAAAGTGGTTTACCTTCTGTTAGGAATATGTAAGTTGTTATTTTTGTATTTTGCTATATCTTCTGACTGGAGGAGGTTTTTCATCTCCTTTTTAGAGCTATGGTACTGGTATTCGTTCAGGTTTTCATTGGTTTCTGGGGGCTTTTCTCAGGAATGTTGTTAGGGAGAACTTACATATGGTTTTGGATGAAAATTTTTATCATTCTATGTGTTATGCGCTTTTATTTAACTGGCCTATGCAGCTGTTAGGAATGTTTCCTAAGGCTAAATTTGGAGATAGGACTAACTACTACAATGTTTTCCATTTTAGACTTGAACATCATGGTATTTTATTTTCCTTGTCTGCGGGAAATCTTTTAATTCGTTTTGCTGCTATGGTGGTTTCGGCTGTGTTTTCCTGGGACTGTAAGCTCCCTCCTTTCGATTTGGATTATGGTGGACGTTTGTTGTCATTTTGTTATTTTGTGATGCTATGGTTGTTGCGTGATTCTATGCGAGACTGGGATGGTTCCTTTGCTCTGGAGTTTCGGGTGATTGCAGATTGCTCTATTGCCTTTCTTTTTCATTTTATTCGGCTGTTTCAGGTTAAGTTCATACGGATCTTGGGTGGATTGGTGGGATTTTTTATTGATAGAGGTTGGATTTATATGTCTCTTTGGTGCTGTATATGCTTTCCTTTGGATTGGGATTTTGAGGCTTCTTGCTATGTGGATTATTTTTCGGAAAAATGTTGTTTCTATACGAAATGGGCTGATGGTGGATTCAAATTTTGTATTTCCATCGGGGAGTTCTATATGCCTTTCTTTGGTTTGGTATATGGCGGCTTCCTGCTGATTGGTGTAATCTCGCCTTTCTTC
This sequence comes from Cymbidium sinense, assembly GCA_021442155.1. Lineage (NCBI taxonomy): Eukaryota > Viridiplantae > Streptophyta > Magnoliopsida > Asparagales > Orchidaceae > Cymbidium > Cymbidium sinense. The sequence continues at coordinate 84,790,187 of CM038217.1, read as the reverse complement.
TTTCTTAATCTGTTATGATAAGGTCTCTTAAACCTAATTATAATTGGTGGTTCTGATAAAGGAAGGTGGTTTTGGCTCCATTCAGTGGAAATTAATAATTTTCTGTTTAGTGGTCATATCATGTTGTTGAGCTATATGATTTTCCTTTGGATAGACGGTTGTCTCAGGTTTGTTTTCTCTGACGGGTGGCAAATTACTCCCCTTATTTGGATGGTAGTAGTATATGTGTGGTATCCCCTTGCGGGATGCATATGTATGTGGCTGCCCCAAACTAGTGTGGATTGTTTGCTGCATCCCTTTTTCTCAGTCTTATGTTTACCCATTATAATTAACTCCTATTTTATGGGTACTAACTGGCATCCAAGTTTGTTGGAAGGCTTCTTTTCTCTTAATGCAGGTTCAAGCAGACATTTTCTTTTGGATGCAAAATCTCTTCAACTCCCCCCTACTGATGTTGGCGGACATATGGTTGGTGCCTAGGTTTTTTTCTCTTTATTTGGGTTATTGTATTTGCTTTTGTTGTGTGAGTTTTGTATTTAGATAGGGGTTTTATTCTTTAGGCTAATTGTAACTCTTTGAGCGGTAGACTCAGAGTTTAACCCCTTTTTTAAGGATCTTGTAACCCTTTTTTTATGAGTAATAAAATTCCCCTATATGGGGTTCCCCCGAAAAAAAAAGAGTGAATATAGAAAGGGACATTTAACGGTACTTCCTTCTCCATTTATATTCAACATATCATGGAAAAGATCTAGAGAAAGATCTAGTGGAATGAGGATAACAAAAAATTTCTCTTTATCTCTCTACAATGCTTGCTAATATTAAAGAATAGAATTTAGATTTTTCTCTCTAATATCTCCATTAGATCTATTAACTAGAGTGGCAAGATAAGTTGATCAATGTCCTATTAAGTGGCTAATGTTGTAATGCACATAAGGCTCAAGCATGAATAGATTTGAGTATATTTTTAGCAATATCAGCCTAATTCATAAGAGTAATAGCACGGAAATCATCTAAATTGTCGTGATTTATATTTCTAAGATTAGGAGAAACATCAACATTTAAGAAGGAGATAATATAGATGCCTCCATATTAACTCGGACATATGATATAATATCTATCAATTGAGAAAAATATCTTTTGAACAGGAATAATAGGTTGTTGATGTTGGACATTATTCCTTACAAATTTTCTACAAATATAAATCTCATGCCAATAACCCTTAACTTGAGAGTCAAACAAAATAAATTTTAATTATTTTCGGATATATCATATTTTACTAAAACCTTTGGAATCAAAGTTTTCAAGACAATAGCAATTAGTGGATCCAACGACAATGAGATTTCAAACAAAAGCACAAAGAGAAAAATCCAAATAAGTGAACCTTCAAATTTAAAGTTGCAGTTTAAATAGAATCAATAGAAGATTCAGATGAAAATTCAAAGTTAATATATCATTTAAGAAGTTCCATAAAAGAATCACCAATTAATACACACACACACAAATATATGTATGTATGCAGCTATGTTCGGCATTCTGCAGCTAAATTAGAAAGGGAGAGTAAATGAGTGAGGGAAAGAGAGAGAGAGAGAGAGAGAGAGAGAGAGAGAGAGAGAGAGAGGAGAAAACGAGAGAGAGCAGAAGAAGGCTTTGAATTTAGCTGAAGGCTTCATTTCCTTTATATAGGGAGCGGGCGCCAACTCTAACGCATTTTCTATGGCTCCTTTCAATTAACACTGGATTTTTCAAATATATATTGTCATTGCAACATTAAAACGAAAAATACTTATCATTTTAAAAAATATTAACTTCAAAATATATTTAATATATTTAAGATTCATTTTGATTAGATATTAATCCGAACATTTAGATTTTTTTTTCAAAAAAAAAAAAACATTGTTATATGATGAAAATAAGTTGTATTAATATATTACTATCAATATTCATATTTATTATAAATTTTATATCTTTATAAACATATCGTCAAAATTACATGATGCTAATATAAGAAAAATATCTTATAAACATTAAAATAATATCTTATTTATTAATTTTAGTGAAAAAGTCTATATATAATTATATAAAATTATCATTTTATCTATATATTTTATGTTTTTAAAATTATTTTGAAGTAATTATCAAAATAATGTGCATATTTCTAATATATCAAAGTTATGCTTTCAACTCAAATTTATTCTGATATCAATTGTGAATAAAATAATAATTATATCAAAACAATACATAAAGAATTATATATATATATATATATATATATATATATATATATATATATATATATATGCATGTGCCTATAACTTGATTATTATATAATAACAATGAATTCATCCTATTGTATTTTTACATATCAAACAATTTTTATGAATTTACATATCTAATACCTAAAGTTAAAAATTTATTTTTCTCATACTTTCTTATGCGTGAAGAAGGTGCATTTTACTTTAAAGAGTGAGAGATAATGTTATTTTACGTGATATTAAAAAAATACTGTGTTACATATATAAAAATTAAAATTTCAATATTATATATAAATACATAAGAATTGTCTAATATGTGTGTAAATCATCTTTTTTTTATTTTCTATATATTTTAAATTTTTAAAAATAAATCATAATATTTTTAAAACACTCAAGAATTATTTTGAGTTTTCTTAAACATAACTACCGCCATCAAAAATATATTTTATTTTAAATCAAAATATAGATAAAATAAAATTAAAACTAATAAATCAAAATAAATAAAACAAAAGTAATCTCAAATAACCCCTAAGTGCAATGTAAAATAAAATATATCTTTTCATGCATATAATATACGTAAATATAAAAGTATTAAATATACAAATACATAAAAATTATATGATATATATATATATATATATATATATATATATATATATATATATATATATATATATATATATATATATATCTTATTTAAATAACCGATCAAAAGCCGCGTTAATTTGTGACGAAAAAATGTCTTGTTTGCATTTCAACATGTTCTTATTGAAAATAATGAATTAAGAAAAAAAATAACTATAATTAATCAAAGAATTCTATAGTATATATATATATATAATCAAACAAATCCTAACCTTCCCATAACTAATCTACCAACTAATTTAAAAATTTGTTATAAGTTTAACTAAACTTGTTTGGTAAATGAGATACAAATAAAAATTAACTAATTGCTAAGTCTAACAGAGTATGCAAGGTTAAGTCTATATTATACTCAGTCCGCCCAAATTACAATCTTATCTAATAAGAAATGGCTTACTGAGCATAGGAAAGTTATTAAAACTTCTTATCCTCCACTAGTTGCTAAAATGGTAGATGGTAAACCTTTAGAATTGGCAACTTTTGGGAAAATTAGTTCCGACCCTCAAATTTAAAAAGAATTTATTACTATAATTAAGTAACTTAATTATAGTAATAGTATTCTCCAAATCATTTCAGATCATCTTTTTAGTCTTGAGTCTAAAATTGATCAATTGATTAAACAAAAAACTCATAGTCAAGATATTAGTAGAGTTTCTGAGAAGGCTTCGACAAGTATTACTCCCCTTGTTAGATCTTCCTTCTAGCCTCCTCCTAAACTTACGTTTAATTTAGAACCTTCTTCTGAAGACATTCAAAATTTGATCCTCAAATTAAAAGACAAATCTATAGGCACTCTAGAGGATACTATCCCCAACACATCGGCTGAAGATTCAAAAGAATCTTCTAAAACTGAATTTGAGGATAATATTGAAAAGGTCCAAGGACTTTTTCAAGAACTTCTAAACCAGCATCCTCTTGATATACAAAAATTTACTTATCCAAAGAAAAACTTGGATAAACACTACTATAAAAGACCTACGCCTCAAGATTTACTCTTTGAAGAAAACACAAATTTCTCAGGTAACTCTTATGATGGCGACTCCCTTTATGAATGGAATATTGATGGTCTTTCTGAACATCAAATCCATCACATGCTTCACCGCATGCTCATATTTGTCATTGATATCCAGTCTCGTCATCGAACAGTTAAATCCTTTGATTCCGCTAGAGCTATTGTTGCTGGATTTTCTGGAGTCCTTAAAGGTTGGTGGGATAGTTATCTCACCGTACCTCAACGTGAGGATCTTCTTAGTGAAATTGACCTTAACCCTAAGAACTTACCTCAAGATCAGCAAAAACCTAATGACATGTGTCTATAATATTCTTCAAGTCATCATAGACAATTTTGCTGGATATGTGGGTGATCAAGGAGAAAATGCTCGCTCTTTACTCCAGAAATTACATTGTCCCTTCTTAACCCATTTTAGATGGTATAAGCATATATTTCTTGCCAGAGTCATGACTCTCTATGACGCTAATAGTCTTCTTTAGAAGCAAAAATTCATTGAAGGACTTCCTAATCTTTTTGCCGAAAAGGTTAAAACTACTTTTCGTCTATTTGACGGTACTATCCCGTATGAAAATCTTGCATATGGAAACCTCATCTCTGCCTGCTTAAAGACAGGACTAACAATTTATTCTAATATTAAACTTAAAGAACAAATGAAAAGAGAACGCTTTCTTGAAAGACGTCAACTCGAAGAATTTTGTGAACAGTTCGCCTGTGAACCTCAGGTACGCTTTTCCTCCACTAAATATAAAGAAAAGACTAAAATAAAATTCTTTCCCAAACATGATAAAACAAAACATAAATCGAAAAATCCTAAATCCTCTAGGTCTAAACCTAAAGGGAAATGTGAGATCAAATGCTATAAGTGTGGTCATATGGATCATTATGCTAACAGATGCACTGTTAAGAAAAAATTGAATGAATTACAGATAGTTGAAGGGTTAAAGCAAACCCTAATGAAGATCCTTCTTACTTCCTTTGGTTCTGAAAAAGAATCCGATGAAGAAGAAACTTTTTCATCTTCCACTGATAATCAAATCGGCAACTTGCCAAAGCGATTATTATAAAATATAATAATCAATATGGTTATACTCTCACTATTGAGCAGAAAGACCAACTAATTCAAATCTTAGCTCAAGTTGAAGATACTTCAACTCAGAATAAGATTATTAGTCTTCTCAATGAAAAGAAGGCTGACAAATTCTCTTTTAAACCTCCTATATACTTTATGATAGAAGTATATAAGAGAAGAACTGAATCTAGTTCATCATCTACGACAGTTTCTTTAATGGATTTAAAATCTGAATTAAAGCAACTTCAACAAGAAGTTCAACAGCTGAAGGTTGAACAAGATCATATGAATGGACACCTTATGGATTTAGAATTAAACTAAAAGACAGCCTATTCTAATGAAGATCCTGAAGCCTCTTCTAATCAAGAATCAGGCTTCTTACAGAGTATACAAAAGGCGATATACCAAAAATAGTATATCTCTATTCATAGGATAAATCCAACATTTATTATTCAAACATAAGGGTTTTTAAAATTCAATATATTCATTATATTCAAGGATGACTAACTCTAGTTTATATATAAATAAATTTGGAATTAAATAAAAAGCCATTTAAACTATATTTTTTTACTAATTAATCAAATACTTGTAAAATATAGCATAAAAATATGTGCAAATCATTAAAAACATGCCTATTTATAAAATTTTCATCAAAATAAATTAAATCAATAAATTCATATATTTATACAATTTGAGATAAAATATTAAGAATTTAATAAAATAATAATCGAGAGAATGAGAGGCTTTTATAAGCATTGGAAGGTTGGAGTAGTTCCAATGACAGATAATAGTGGAACCTAAATCAAACCAAGTTGGCAAAATACTTTAAAAAAAATACATTAGCTCGTTTAAACTCGTATAACTATAAATCCAAGCGATACCACGTCTTCGATTATGAGTAAATTGCCGTTAAATGAGCATTATATATCTAAATTTTTTTTAAGATACTTAAATTACTAATTATATTTTAAAAGTTTGTCCGCCTTTATATAGGGAGGGGGCACCAACTCTAACGTGTTTTCTATGGCTCCTTTCAATTAACATTGGATTTTTCATATATATATATATATATATATATATATTGCCATTGCAACATTAAAACGAAGTTGGTGAGATTTTTTAAAGAAAAATACTTATCATTTTAAAAAATATTAACTTCAAAATAAATTTAATATATTTAAGAATCATTAGATTAGATTTTAATCCGAACATTTAGATTTTTTTTCAAAAAAAAAAGCGTTTTTATATGATGAAAATAAGTTTTTTTAATATATTACTATCAATATTCATATTTATTATAAATTTTATATCTTTATAAACATATCGTCAAAATTATATGATGCTAATATAAGAAAAATATCTTATTTATTAATTTTAGTGAAAAAAGTCTATACATAATTATATAAAATTATCATTTTATCTATATATTTCATGTTTTTAAAATTTTTTTGAAGTAATTATCAAAATAATGTGTCATATATTTCTAATATATCAAATTTATGCTTTCAACTCAAAATTATTCGGATATATATATATATGCCCCTACTTTTTTAATAATTTTTTCAACAATTATTTTTATAATTAAATATTTATCTTCATTAAAAGTTAAAGCTCAACCAAAAGAGGCTTAACGCACCGCCTTAAGTGGCATAAAATAATAATAAGTGCGCCTATTGAATAAGATTTATACAACAAAATTTTAAATAATAAATTGTTAGAATAGGAATTATATATTTATAACCGAGTAATTATAAACATGTTCAAATTTATTCGATTATTTAGTTGAACGATTGTGAATAAGCTCTGATCAAGTCGAGACAGGAGTAGCTAATGGAACACTCGATCCATTTGCAGCTCTACTAAGTCATGTTGTTCATCTATTTTTATGTTCTTTTATATGTCTAAATTGATTAATGGCCTCACTATCCAATTACAATTAGTTTCTTATCATTGACAAACTTGGTACCATTAAAAATAAAATTAAAGTTATTTAAAAGGCTATGCATCACAAAACTTACTATATTTATTTTAGAGAAAAATTAAGTCAAGATATATTTTTAAATTTTTAAATAAGTTCTACACATTCTTTTTTCAATCAACCAAATCTTATATTGTACTCAAAGCTCCTTTAATTCATATTTCAAAAATATATAATTAATAAAAATAAGTCTAAAGATTAGTAGACTTTGCAAAGTTTAATGCAATAAAAAAGAAATTAAAAGGAGGGATCAATATGAATGATTTGATTATATGACTTAAATCATCATAAACACTCCCAATACTCATAGTTCTCCTCAACCAACTTGTATTTATTTAGAAGTTATTATAGAAAAAATATGTTATAAAACACAACTCAAGTTGCTAATAATCCATCAAAGAATACCATAAGTGGGAGTCATTAATCATAATTAGATTATACCAAAATATTTATATATGATAAATTACAACAATCCATGATTATAACATATATAATACCTAAAGTTACATATAAAACATAAAGTTAGAAATTTATTTTTTTTCTAACACTTCCTTATGCGTGAAAAGGTATATTTTATGTTAAGAAAATGAGTGATAATATTATTTTTACATGAAATTGAAGAATATGATGTTACATATGTAAACTATTAAAAATTAAATATTAGATATATAAATATATAAGAATTATCTAATATATGTGTAAATCACTTTTTCTTTTACTTTTCTATATATTTTAAATTTTTTAAAATAAATCATAATATTTTAAAACAATCAAAAATTATTTCAAGTCTTTTTTATAACTATGATCATCAAAATGTCTTATTTTAAATCAAAAATAGATACTTGAAGAAGGTAATTATGTTTTATGTAGTCTGTATCATATTTGTTTTAATGAAATTAAATTGGTCCAAAATTTTAAATAGTTTAAACAAGTGCTATTAGAGTTAGGTAATTTGAGCAATAAAGAGATCAAATTAGAGTTGGAACAACATATTTAATTTGAATCAACATCGATAACATCGATAGATCTAAACTTATATATATTGATTATTTATTTTCAATACATAGTATAGTGATTGAAGGTTTTTTTTTTTTTCAAAATCAAGAGCTGGAACAACAAATTTTATACTTTATCACTTATCATCATAGAATAAAATCAAACCGAATCCAAAACAAAATAACCTCTCATAAAAAGCCAAAACCAAATTATGAATTTATCGAACCAAACTAATCTAACCTTAGTTTAATTCTTTTTTGATTCAAACTAATGCACACCCTTATACACAATCACATCATCTACAACAAGATTTGTCTTTTACTTTATTTCAACACATAGTTCAAAAGAGTGTGGCCATCAATAGCCTAATATCATAATTAGGGATTTCAATATATCTTCCTATAATTTTACAACATATGAGATGGTCGTGATCTATATTACATTTATTATCATGCAAGATATCAACTCAATACTACAACAATGATTTAGCGGACCACCCACCTTAGCTAGTTTGACTCATTTATGAACCTATAGTTTGACCATCGATCAATCAATTGGGTTATACTTGGTCATAAGTCAACCTTTGACCCTTGTAGACTAAGCTAGTATTAGTAACCTATGATAAATCCTAACCTCTCTTTTAGTGTAAAAATGTGATGTTCCACCAAGCTGAAATCCACATTACTTAAACTTAAATAATTTTAGTAGGGACACTAAGTTGATAATATTAATGTAATAAAAGAAAGCAGATATTGTTTAATTATGTATCTGGTGCCATTGTTCATTTACATGTTTGTACATACTATTTACAGGTTCCAGGTTCAAGTCATGGAAGCCATTATCTACATAATGAAACAGTGTTGAATTTCCTTCCTTGATACTGTATTTTCTCATGGGGGAGGAGGGAGACTTCTAACCAGCTTGATGCAATAAAACTAATCATGAATATTGCTTCTATTGTGAGAAAAATAATCTGAATCAGCGCATAAGCAAGTGAGATGAATTGTGATTGAAAGATTAAAAGAGAATGGAGACGCCTAATTAGATGTGGATATCATCGAGGGAGATGTCCTCAATAGAGAGCAGCATCAATTTCTGCAATTATATATCAATAATGGTCAAAACAGTTAGCCATATATTACCAGCACATGAAATTTCATATTGTTTGCATAAATATAAAACTGGGAGTGCTCATAAAAGAAATATTCAAAGACAAGACTAATGAAAGGCATTTAACGGCCGAAATGTTCATTGGGTAGGGTACCAATTTATTTTCTCATCCAACACGAGAACGAGAGATTAAACTCAGGTGTTCAGCATAGTAAAGTGATAATTACACCAGGCATGATACAAAAAAATTTAAACACAGAAACTACGTAAATTGATCCATTATGATCCAAATAAGCTATTTTTAAATTCAAATAAAGTTTAATGTCGGCATTAAATTTTCATTGAAATGAGTAAAAAGCATGCAAAAACTAAGACTATGCTTAATGAATGGCATATAACTATTATAATAACAAGTTTTTATCCCACTATATGGGATCGGCTATCTGAATCTTTTTTTCTCCATTATGTCCTATTAAATGTCATATTCTCAGTGAACTGAATCGCAAATAACTGACAAAATAAAAAAAGTAGCATGGAAAAAAAGTTACCACATCACAGTAAACATATTGTTAGAAGAATTTACTCAAAGATATCCTAAACTCACCGTAATAAACTGTGCAGGATCATCAAGACTAGTTGATCCAAGAATAACTACCCTCTTTAGTTTTGAGGTGAGTTTATGAGCTACACGAAACTGTTAAAAGCCAATTTCAAGCAAGGTGAATAAAAAATAAATTTGTACAACTGCTGAAGACTACATTATGATAAATGATCACCTCAGATCGAGTGGCCACCAAAAAAACAAAATGCGTTATCTTAAAATCACTAGAGGTGTGCCTAAGAACAGAATCGCTGCAAGGACCAAGTGTTAATTGACTGAAAGAATGACATGAAAATGAAAATAGTAGACAAAAAAAGTAATAATGCGTTACAGTAATGCATCTATAGAAGTGATTACCTAGAGTATCCATCGTCAGAGCTACGAGGCCTAGCCAGTACGCCAGTGAGCAGGGTGGCTGTCATTTGCTTGAATTTGATCCATGGAATGAAGGGCTTGGATCGTTCATACACTGATACTCGTTCTTTGTTAGATAGCCCTTGCTTCTCAATGAGTTCCTGTTGTAACAAGAGATTACGGATCATGTGATAAATAGCTATTCAAAGTGAATAGAACCAGCTGTCAAACTTGGTTGCCATTTATACACTTGATCCACAAAAACTGAATTCGACTGCTGATTCAATGAAAAATAAGTGATACAGAACCCAAATTCGATGATGCTGATAGAAAAAAACTCATTTCAAATAAATATGAGAGGTGAATTTATTTGTTAAAGATATGAAAATGCATATAAGATTATAAATAGTCCAAATTTTAATATATTACTAAAAAAAGTATGACTTTTTAAGCATTTAATAAAATTATATATATAAATAAACAAATTTAATTTCAATGGTTTGGAATTGAACATGAGACAGGATACATACTGGATAGATCTAACAGAAAATTTGAAAGAGAAAAGGAGGATTAAAAGAACACAAGTGATGTTGAATACTAAAAAAATCTGAATAATTAAATGGTCAAAGCATGTGGCGAAGATTTGTCAGAGCATATTGTAATGATTACTCCAAGCACAAAAGTGAAACCGAGATGGCTAGAACTGGATTGTAAGGATAGGTTTTACAAAACATAGAAGGGCTATTTATAGCAATAGCCAAGCAACATAAAGCTTCAAATTAACCCCTAAAGACTAATTACATTAAAGACTTCATATGCATAAAAATATGAAAAATAGTTAATTCTGATTAACTCAAAATGTACATACAAAAAATCATCATCAAACAATTAGATGACTAGACCAATTTCAATAAGGCAACAAAACTCTTGAGAGAGTAATGGTGGCAAGGACAAATAACCAATAAAACAATTATCAAAAAGAAACTTTGGATCCACTGAGAAGTGCTTCTTTGCTCATTTTGTTTGACTAGGTATTTGTTTATGCTCATTGTATGTCATTCAAGCATTTGTGCAAACCATGCGAAGGTAATAACCGTAAGTGTACCAAATCAATAAGCCAGCCAATTATTCAAAAAAAAAAGGCATGCATAACACAGTGAAAGGGGAATGTTGGACATATATGAGCCTTTTAGTGCACTACTAAAAGTGAGTATGAGTGGTGCAGAAAGCACATTAATCTCAAAAGTCATGAATAGGTCTTCAAAAATCTCATGCAAATGTTAGCAAAGAAAATATATAGTAAGAAAAATTCAAGAATCTCCCATCAATGCCATGAAATCCGTGCATAACTTTTCAGGATGGCTCCTATCTAAAAGACATGTCTTGAGACATATATCATTTTTCCATTTTCCTTCCCTAGGCGCCGTCCCTCCTCGACGATTTCTCTTCGGTTTCTCTTCGGCTATTCTTTGTGGTTCCGATTGACTTTGATCTCAAATAGAGGCTTACCACCGTTATGTATTGATCATGGAATCAACGTGGCTCCCCTTGGAATCCCACCTCCCCATGGTAAGGATTCTCTTGGGAACGGTTCAAATCCTACCATGGCTACTAAATCCTTTAGGGAGGTGCTTGCGGGTAAAGTAAAAAACACTGTGAGTCATTCGATTTTGTTTCTTCTACTTTCCGGGGAGTGCCCACTATTATGTGCTCTGATTTTATGGTGGAAAAACTGGCTAAACCATATGAATTTGCTTTGGTTGGTAAATTTGCTTTTTGCCGTCCATCTATGGAGAATATCCGAAGTTTTTTTCATTGACCGGAGTTTTTGGTGGGTTTGATTGATTCTTAGCTAATGATCGGATTATTTTTGTGTTTTTGAATGACATTCATATTTTGTTTTTAATTGCCAAATGCGGTTATTGAAATGGACCCCCTTTTTCAACATTAAGGAGGAATCTCCTATTATTCCAGTTTGGTTGTCTATCCCTAACCTACGTGTGCACTTCTTTAATCCCAAATTTCTCTATGTGGTGGCTGGCCTGTTCGGTCGGCCTATCCAATTGTACCAAGCAACCGCTTCTAGCTCTAGACCTTCTATTGCTTGATTACTTGTGGAATTGGATATCACTAAAAACTACCCTAAGGAAATTTGTCTTGGATCAGAAAAATATGGATATTTACAAAAAGTAGAATTTGAAAACTTCCCTATATTTTGCTCCCATTGTAAATTCATGGACATGGATTTGTTGATTGTTTTGTAGCTCATCCGTATTTAAAGAAGAATCCTATGGTCTCCAAAGCTGCTCCAGCCATTAAGGCCACTCTGAATGAACTATTACAAGATATGGCTACTAATATAACGCCCAATGATAAAAAAAACAAATTCTTAATCATCACCTCAATCCAAGATGGATATGATTGAGCAATCCCTAGGATTCTCATGTTGGAACCCATTTACAAAACCACAATATTGACATTAATGCTTGAATACCATGATCCCTTGTTGTTCGATTCCCTTACTGCAAATATTCCGTCCTTCATCTTCATTAGCTAAAGATCATATGAATGATAAGGATTGGAGGATGTGCGATTTAGAGATAACTTCCACCCCTGATCTAGGGATTTGTGTTTTGCCTAATTCCAACCCCTCCTCTAATTCTTCTTCTAACTCGGATCTAAATCTAAAACCTAAGTTGCATTAGGTCATCAACAATGATTTGGAAGAAGGAGAATTGATCTTTAATCTCTAGGCTCCTATTGACATCAAACAATTAATTGGAATTTCATTATCTGATGGTGAGGCTATTGGTTTGGAAAATGATTTTCACATTATTTTAAAAAAGAGAAACAAATCATCTAAATCTAAATTTCCTAGCTTTGTTAGAGTTACTAGATCTGGCTCCTCTCATCCCAAATAATGGTCTCTTTCTTGATCTGGAATGCGAGAGGGATAGACTCCCTCTCGGTTCTCAATAGACTCAGTAACTTAGTTCGCACCCATAACATTTCTGTTCTAGCAATTTTGCAACCCTTTATCCTTCCTTCTAGCATTCAATCTATTGATAGAATGATTGACTTTAGTAGATTTTTCTCAAACTCGAGTAATAAAATTTAGATCTTTTGGAAAAATCCTTTTGCCTTTCATATTATTTAGGACCTTTCGGTGTGAATGCTAAAATCTCTTTTGGCAATTGGTCCTGCTTTGGATCTTTTATTTATGCCTCCTGTAGTAGGTATGGTAGAAGGAACCTATGAGAAGATCTGGTTAATTTCTCGACCTTGATTAATGCTCCCTGGTTTGTGGGTGGGGATTTTAACATTATCTCTTCTTCTGTGGAACGAATGGGTGGAAATCCTCCTAACCTATTCTCTATGGAGGAATTTAATAATAGACCCTGATTGCCACTTGACCGATCTAGGTTTCATTGGCTCTCAATTCACTTGGAATAATCACAGACTTTGGTAAAGACTTGATAGGATTCTATTTAATGATCTATTGATCAACTCCTTTCTGACTACCTAGGTTGAACACCTAAGTAGAACCTTATCCGATCACCCTCCTTTGCTAATCTATGTTGGGTTAATCTGAGTCCCCACTTCCCTATTCCTTTTTTCAAAATATGTGGCTTGGATGCTAGATTTAGGAGGTGTTGCTACTGGGGAGACCTTCTTTATCCTGATGATTCTGTTATGGGGATGAAGAGATTATGGCTAAAATTAAAAAGGCTTAAACAATTCCTCAAATGGTGGAATAAGCATTACTTCAAAAATCGTATCACAAACATAAGAGAATTAGAACAAGAGGTCATATCGTTAGAAGAAAAGGTTATCCTGGATACCTCTAAAAATATCATATTAAACCAAGCCAAACATAGATTAACAAGCTATCAAGACATGGAGGAAACTTCTGAGGCAAAAGGCTTCGCTAAAAGTTGTCGAAATAGAACACCAAATATTTTCATGCTATGTTCAATAAGAAAAAGGCCTTAAATCACATTAAGAAAATCAAAATATTGATAATAGTTTGATTTAATGAAAAGGAACTGATTGGTGTTTCCTTCTTCAATAACCTTCTTAATAATAATGTGAACTATGAGGAATTAGCATGTCACGGTATCCCAAAATTTACCAGAAGATAACATAATGCTTACATCATTACCCTCTGAATTTGAAATTACATCCACCCTACAGAATATGAATACATATTTTGTGGCTGGCACTGATGGATTTACTCCACTATTCTTTCAAAAATGTTGGAATATTATCAAAGAAGATGAGGTTAAAGCTATTTTGGATTATTTTTAAAGGAAACATCCTCCCCAAATTCTTCTCCAATACTTCCATTATTCTAATTCCTAAAATCGACAACCCCGAACTTTGGAACCATTTTAGACCTATAAGTCTATGTACTTTCTTTAATAAGCTCATATCGAAGATCCTAGCCAAAATATTAGGTATTTTACTTCCTAAAATCATTTCCCATAATCAAACAGGCTTTGTCAAAGGTTGATCTATCTCTAATAATGTATTGTTGGCTCAAGAAATTGTCCATGATTTAAACACCAAAGTTCGGTGTGGGAATCTTGTTTTTAAGTTGGACATATCTAAAGCCTATGATAATATTGGTTGGACTTTCCTCTACAAAATTCTATCTCTCTTCGATTTTTCCAATTCTTTCATTACATTAATCAAGAATGGTATTGAAAACTATGGATTTTCTTTACTTATTAATGGCAAGGTTCATGGCTTCTTTTCTTCATCCCATGGCATAGCAGGGGACCCCTTTCTCGCCCTTTATCACGGTGGAATATCTTTGAACTTATGTTTCTCAAAATGCCTAACATGTGCTACAAGATTAGGGGTGGTTTTCCTATCTCCCACCTCAGCTTTGTGGATGATTTTATTATTTTTTTTGCAATGGGTCTATCCATTACATAAAGAAATTGTATAAGTTTCTTATTCATTTTAGTAGGGAGAGTGGCTTAATAATTAACCCTGACAAAAGTGGTTCATTGTTAGTAACTCGATTCCTCTTCCTAGGATTAATACTATTAAGAATATCATGGGCTTTTCCCACTATACTCTCCATATCAAATAGCTGGGTACTCCTTTATACCGTGGTGCTAAAAGATCTTTACTTTTTGATGAGGTGATTCAAAAAATTTATAAGAAAATTTCCTCCTGGGAATTCCATCTTCTTTATTTTGGAGCCAAACTGTTGATTAAAAGTATTCTGCTCCTTACCCCTCACCTTTCCTATTGTCCTACCACTTCTATCATTAATAAGATTAACTCTCTTTTCAATAAATTCTTTTGGGGTTCTACTTCATCATTCAAAAAAACTCATTGGGCTAGTTAGTACACCTGTTGTGGCCCTTTCAATGAAGGTGGCCTAGGTTGTAAAACCTTACAAGATTCCATTAAATATTTTCTTATAAAATGTGGTGGGATCTTAGAAGTAATCATAACTTCTAGTCAAAATTTATCCTTGCTAAATAATGTAAGGTAATCACCCCTCATTTTCACTTTCAAACAGAGACTCCCTATGGAGAAGGCTCATGTGCATCAAGTGAGCTCAAAATGATCTCCTAGGGTGTGAATTCCAGTTCATCTTTCTTTTGGCAAGATAATTGGCTAGGTTCGGGTTCTATTGGCTCTTTACTCAACACACATTCTATTGTTAAAAGTTAGCCATTTTATTACTCAAAATTCTTGGAATATAGCTCAGTTAGGTTCCTATGTCCCAAATTTGATCATCAACAAAATCCTGAATATTAACCCTACTGCTAGTAAAATGGATCAAATTCTATTCAACAATTCATCCACTAGTGATTTTATTTTTAAGAAGGTGTGGCAAGCTATTAGACTCAAAAATCAAGATTCTCTAATCTTTCCCAAACTCTGGAGTAATTCTATCCTACCTCCTTCTTACATGGCGTATCCTTAAACAATACATTCCTGTGGATGCCATTCTCCTGAAAAAAGGCTTTCATCTTCCTTCCAAATGTCAATGTTGCTTTCACATAGAAACTCTGGATCATGCCTTTGTTAATGGCCCCATTGCTGCTAAAGTTTGGCACTGGTATGATAGTTTGTTTAATACTTTGCTATTTGATGGATCCATTTCTATCGTGTGCCTTTTAAAAAATTTTCTATCCTATTCCCCGAAAGGTCATGTCAAATGTGTTATGGCTATTACTTTACTGTGGTATATATGGTTGGAAAGAAATGATGCTAAACATAATGATATTCCCATGAATTTTCACCGCATCATTGCTAAAACCAAATTTAAAATTACCTCCCTTTACAAAGCTAACCTTCTTCTTCCTTCTAGTTTCAAAGATGTTAAGCATTGCTCACTATTTTGGGATTTCTCTCCCGTCATTGAAATTAATTTTATCTGTAAGACTATATATTGGATTAAACCACAATCATATTATTAAGGTTATCGATGGTTATGTTAATGGGCTTTATGGTTGTGGGGTATTTTAAGAGATTTTATTGCTTCTTTTGATATTCCTTTAAGACCACTTATGTTCTTTTTTTTTTTTTCATACACACTATGGGATATTACTATGTATTGAAAGGCTTTAAAAAAATGGTTTGAAATTGATGCTCTCCTTCGAATTTTTTAAACTCCGGAGCTCATGGTAATGTTGAAGTATACTATATTCTCAACCACACAAGAAGGCTTCTTGCTTCTCTTGATTATCATATCTCTCATATTTATCAAGAAGGGAATTCTTGTGTGGATTTTCTTGCCAATTTGGGTGCAAAGTCCTATGGTAAATATATTCTCTTGATAATATTCCCCCTTTATTAAGGGGGCTTATTAATTTAGATAAAAGTGGTTTACCTTATGTTAGGAATATGTAAGGTTTTATTTTTTTCATTTTGCTTCATCTTCTGACTGGATGAGGTTTTCCCTCTCCTTTTTGGAGCTTATTCGGTGTTCATTTAATTTCATTGTTTTTGGGCCATATCTCAGGAATGCTGTTTGGAAGAACTTTCAGATGGGTTTTGATGAAAATCTTTATCATTCTATGTGTTTTGTGCTTTTATTAAATAGTCCTATGCAGTTGTTAGGAATGTTTCCTAAGGCTGAATTTGTAGATATGACTAACTGCTGCAATGTTTTCCGTATTAGTTACTTGAACATCTTGGCAGTTTGTTTTCCTTATCTGCGGGAAATCTTCCCTCATTCTTATTGTTTAATCAAATTGGCTGTGGCTATATTTTTCCGGCGTCTTCCTTTCGATTTAGATTAAGATGGTTGCTTGCTATTTTAGTTTTATGATTCTGTGATGCTGGTGGTTGTTGCGTTATTCAATGCGAGACTGGGATGGTTCCTTTGTTCTGGAGTTTCGGGTGACTGCAGATGGCTATCTTGCCTATCATTTTCATTTTACTCGGTTGTTTCAGGTTAAGTATATATGGACCTTGGGTGAATTGGTGGGGTTTTTTATTGATAGATGTTGGCATTATATGCCTCGTTGGTGTTGTATATGCTTTCCTTTTAGTTGGGATTTTGAGGCTGCTTGCTGTGTGGATTATTTATCAGAAAAATGTTGGTTCTATACAAAATGGGCTGTTGGAGGATTCACATTTTGTACTTCCATCTGGGAGTTCAATATGTCTCTCTTTGGTTTGGTATATGGTACTGGCGATTGTCATGTCTCCTTTCTTCTTTTTACTTTGTCATGCTATGTTCTCATGAACCTAATTATAATTGGTGGTTTTGATAAAGAAGATGGTTTTGGCTTCATTTAGTGGAATTAGTATTTCTGTTTAATGGTCATACCATTTTGTTGAGCTATATGATTTTCCTTTGGATAGATGGTTTTCTCAGGTTTGTTTTCTCTGATGGGTGGCAAATTACTTCCCCTATTTGTATGGTAGTAGCATATGTGTGGTATCTTCTTGTTGGATGCATATGTATGTGGCTGCCCCAAACTAGTGTGGATTGTTTGATGTCCCCTTTTCTGTATGTTTACCCATTATATTTTATGAGTACTAACTGGCCTCCTAGTTTGTTTGCAGAGCTCTTTTCTCTTAATGCAGGTTTTAAGCAGGTATTTTCTTTTGGATGCAAAATCTCATAAACTCTCCTCCTACTATCATTGGTGGACATATGGTTGGTGCCTATGTGTTTTACTCTTTATTTGGGATATTGTCTTTGCTTTTGCTGTGTGAGTTGTACTTAGATAAGGGATTTACTCTTTAGGCTGATTGTAGCTCTTTGAGCGGTAGACTCAGAGTTTAACCCCTTTTTAAGGATCTTGTAACCTTTTTCTTATGAGCAATAAAATTCCCTTATATGGGGTTCCCAAAAAAAAAAGACATGTCTTGAGAAATTAAACATGCAAACGAAGATAACAAAATGAATATAAAAAGGGCCTCACCAACGTGCTCCCAAAGGCATGTACAATTTGTACATATGAGTCTTACTTCTACAGGGAAGTAAAATGCAAACTCCTGTGAGCCAATGATCAACAAGACCAAGGTGAAGATGCAAGAATAAAGCACACTACGCTTCTTTTGAAAAAAATTAATAAAGATGGCATATGCAACAAATGTTTCATGGTAGTATGCCATCTCAATAATATTTTCTAATCTTTTAAGGCATTCAAGCCATATAAGCTTTATTTAAGGGACTACCAAACAAGCCAACAATGTGGGTATCAAGTCCCTAAACTAGAATGGTGTGTTATTATTATATGTTGTAGGCCCACAACATGTGATGGAACAAAGATCACATGTAGCTCCATGTGTGAGCATGCATAGGAACATGTCATCCAAAGATAACAAGCCCTTGGCATTTTGTTTCAAGAAAAGTTTCAATTCTTAAAACTGACATGCAAAGACTTTTAGTATGTTCAATGACAAAATGGCTAATAGCCACTCCACTGAGTGACAAAGTGGACCCATTTTTAAGACTGTAGTCAAGGTTAATCTAATATCACATACTAAAATTACCATTTATGTCAACATTTGTATGTTATATCATTCATAGCAATTCTAAGTTGATTTTGGTGGGTGTGGTGAAGATTGAACTAGAAGATGATCAATAGTGGACTTAATAAACCTAGAAAGAAATATCCCAGTGGATGCAAATTGATTAGCATCATTTTTATTTAAGGAAACTCTTATTACTCCACCTCTAAGACTTTGAGAAATAAAGAATATGCACAAATCAAGAAGTTATTATTGAGTTTCATCTTGAAGGTTCCATACAATATCTAATTTATGACCGGTTCAATTGGTTTTAAAACAAAGTTGGGGAAATCGACCTACACTTTTTCAACCTATTATTGATCTCCATGCATGCGACATAAGTTATGTCGAGCTCAAGATGAACGGCGAGCTTCGTAAATCGAATAAATGCACTCGACGGTATCAAAATCGTTGAAATGATCTCCAACCAAATGGACTCATCACGTTAGAACATCAAAATTGATATAGAATATATTGCATAATTCTTCGACCGATCAAGAAGGGGTTCGTCGCAACGCATATCGAGGTCGAAGCTAAACGATGCCCAAACAACCTCGTTTGCAAAATTAATCTTGTTAGCATCAAAATGTCGAACTCAAATAAGATTATTCATGCTCAATTGGATGAGTATGCATGAATATCGAGCAACCGGATAAGCAAATCGGAGCTAAAATACACTCGGCACCAAAATCAATCGAAATGACCTACCCGATCGGAATGGACTGCCATCGCATTAGAATGCTTGATCGATGATTCTTGCATAATTCAGCGGTGTCAAAGAGGGCCAATCCATGCATATCAAGATCGGGAAGTTGCGATAATGCCCAAATGGCCTCCGTTCATGAAATTGATCATTTAGTGTTGAAATGATGAAACCTATTGACGAGATTGATCAATTTGATGAGTTCATGAATATCGGCAGTAAAGTGGCGATGCAAATTTGAACGAAATTGATCCCGATTTGGCGACTTGAACCAAAGCGACTCAAAAGCATTGTTGCTCTGAACATCGAGTAATCTAAAATTGACATATATTATCTATATGTATGTCGGCATGAAAATCCAAATTAGGAAAATAAAATAATAAAAAATCCTATAAATACCCCTCTTGTTACTCTAACCCTAATTTTTCCTATTTTCCCCCATCAGTCTCCAATTCTCTAGCAGCCTCTCTCTTTCTTCCCCTCTCTCTCTCTCTCTCTCTCTCTCTCTCTCTCTCTCTCTCTCTCCATCTCCATGAAACCCTCGTCAGTGCTTTCGAGGTTTTTCATGAAAAAACCACACCGAAGCAGCATTGCAATCTGCACAGCACTATCCAGCATCCCACGCCTCGATGCTGTTGATTATAAGTACCAGTACATCTTTCTTAGTGTGAAATCACTACTTGTTTGTTGGTGTATAAGTACCATACACACCTTTCTTGGTGTGAAAAAAAATACTTTGAATGTGTATAAGTATATACACTTTCTTTGTGGGAAATTTATTTTGGTACTTAGAGCTCCATACATGCCTTTCTTGATATGGTGGGAAGGCACGCTTGATTTATACCACCCATATTTTTCTTGGCATGGTGGGCAAATAATACCAAGTAGCCCCATATCGAGGGTGACTCAGAGATCTTTGAAATCTTGTCAAACATCAAGGACCAACTGACATAAAGTCATGCCGATATAAAATTATTATTTAAACTAACATTGCGGTTATAAGTACGCAAACTTCTCTTATCGTGGTGGAAAAATATATTTCATCAGATACCTTGGAGCCTCATACATGTCTTTTCTTGGTTTCATTGACTCCTTATGTGACGATATCAGTCAATCAGTCACCAAAAATCGGTCGGTTTGAAATGAAAATGATCAAAATGACCTCAATCAAACGTCGAGCGAATGACAAGCACCTGATCATGAAATGGATCGCGTTAGCTTCAAAACATCTATCAAATGAGACTATTCATGCTTAATTATGAGTCTGCCAATGATGTCGGTGGCGGCGCATAAATCGAGTTGAAAATGCGTCTCGAAAATGGTCAACGACCTTTGATCGACAAACGGACTTCGCCATCATGCGTTAAAATTGGTTAGATATAAATATTGCAACTTAATGATCAAGATCAAGCCAAGTCGTAAATGCATGCTTGCATATCGGTTAGAGGCGCGATGCAACCCAAAGGACCCCGTTCATAAATTGATTTGCGTTAGCTTTATTGAAATCTATCAAATGAGACCATCCTCAATTGACGAGTCGTCAAAAAATGATTTGAAATGACGCAAATCGGTGAAATGCGGGCGTAAAATCTCAAATGATCTTCGACGAACGACTTTGTCATCGTTTAGAACATCGAAATTGCTTGATATAAATATTGTAACTTAATGATGTGATCAAGCGCCAAATCGTCATATGCTTGCATATAAGTTAGAGACCGACGTAAGTCAAACTCCGTTCGAAATTGATAACCATTGGCTTTGAAACTTCAAAATTTATCAAAGTAAATATTTACTCAATTCAGTTGCGAAAATCGGCGGTCAGCGGTATTTTGAAAATGAACTCAATTTGACGAAATCAACTGACAAATGACCGATACATGACGTCGTTGATTATTAATAATGGAATTACCTTACATTGAGATATATATATTGACTATGTGAGTTTGTTGGCGTGAAATCCATATTAAAATAGTTTAATCAATTTAAAATTTATTTAAAATCCTAAATTACCCTCCCCATGCTCAACCGTTCTCCCCTATTTTCGGTTTGGCTGGAAATAAAAAAAAAATAGAAAAAGAAAGAAAAAAAAAACTGCTCCCTCCCATTTTCCAGCGGTTTTCACTCTCTTCCAATATACCCACGTTCTTCCTCTCTCTCTTGCATCCCTCTCTCTCTTCGAAACGAAAAAAAACATCTAATTTCTCTCTCAAATTCCCTCTCCCTCTCACTCTTCCGCCGTCCCATGCAAAATCGTGCAAACGCTTCTCTCTCCGCCCGCAAAACCGCCCGGTTGGTCCATGTCCATTAGATCTGATGACTAGACTGGTTGAGGTAAGTTGGTCCATTCTGTTGAATTGTTGGTATAATAACGCACAGGCTGCCAAAGCATGAATGGATTTGAGTTTATGTTTAACAATAGATCATTTATAAGCCTCATTTTATGTTTAACAATCAATCTTAATTGGATTTACATTTCTAAGATTAGGAGAAACATCAACATTTAAGGAGGATGACAATAGAGATACCTCCATATTAACTCGAACATATGATATAATATTTATCAATAGTGAAAATTGTCTACATAATTAGGGATAATTAGTTGTTGATGTTGGACATTCATTCTTCTAGGCAAATTCTATATAGACAAGATTCAAATGCCCAAAGAAGAGACAATTAGAATAGAAGCTTAACTATTTCTCATATATCACTTTTGCCAATAACCTATAACTTTAGAGCTAATCCAAATAACATTTGAATATTTTTAGATATATCATATTTACTAAAACCCCCTCAAGTCCTCAAGATAATAACAATAGAGAATCTATTGACAATGAGTTTTCAAATATAGAGCATAGAGAAAAGTAAGTCTTTATCAAATTATAAGTGAACTTTCAAATTTGTGCTGATACATTGGTTGGGGTTCTCTTCCATTGTTTTCCAAGTTCAAAGTGCACCGGTGTGAATTTTCCTTAATTGGCTTAAAATGTACCAAAAAAAAAACTTTCAAATTTAAAAAAATGCAATAAATAGGAAGATTCATATAGAAGTAATGAGCTAATTAGGTCAATTAACTAGCTCTTAAGTCTAAGATAGAGATTTGTTGAATATATATATATATATTATATATATATATATATATATATATATATAGCTATATATATATATATATATATATGTTTAATATATATATTATATATATATAATATATATATATATATTGTGTATTCAGCATGATTTATTTGTGTTAAAAGAATAAATTGATGGAGATGGCAAGAATAGCTCAATAGTTAAGATACTTTAAAAACACATTTCAGTAAGTGCTAATCCCATCCATTGTCTCATTTAATTGAGGATATTTTCTTTTATCCTTTTTTTATTTTTTAATAACACTTTGCATCTCATAATTTTCATTAACATATATGTTAATATTAAGATCATTTTTTTACATAACCCAAAAAAATATCAATAGATATGTAAAACATGATGACCAATTAATCAATTCCAAAACAAGTGAGTGAGTGTGTGTGTGTCAAGAGAGAGAGAGAGAGACACCATTGCCATTATTAAGGACATATGAGAAAGTGATCGACATCCAATGAGACAGTGGTTGAAGAATTTCACTTTCCTCTTTATGTATAACACGCATCTCATAAAGTATATTACATAGACATTATTATTTATAACAATGATAATTCTATTTGTTCTTAATCATAGTATAGCTCTTTATAATAAAATATAAATTATAATATATCATAAAGCTTCTTCAAGACATTCTATGTTCTCTCAGATTATCAGCGATCTTTGGCATGGCGATAAGAATTTTCAAGTGGCTAAAATGTCTCGAATCTTTTGTACTTATGGATGATGCTAAGATAATATTAATTTTAAATATAGCATTAGAAATGACCAAATATATTATGCTCGTTAAAAAATTATTTTATAATAATTACATTTCTTTTAATCTTAAAAATTAATGATATTTTAAAATCTTAAAATTAATTTTATATGATGCGTATGCTCATTTTAATTCCTTATGGTCTATGTAAAACCTAGACCATCACCTTTTTTATTAGGTTAAAATCACTTCTCTAGTTGTAAATTACTTTCTTATTTCTTAACAATTTATGCGTTAATATCTTTAGTTGATTCATGAAACAAAATTAATCAATGAAGATAAAGAGTTGGATTGGATGACATAGAGGCGGAATTTGTTCTTGAGAGAGAGAATAAAATGTTCCCATTATTTGTGGGCGAAAGTAGAAGTCGGGAAGGAGCTTTGGTCTATGGGGGAGGCTCACTGCCATGATTGTGCAGCATCCTTTTCTGCCTTCCTTATGCTTTCTATGTTAGCATTCTCAGCTAAATTAAACGAGAGAGTGAATGAATGAGCGAAAGAGAGAAAGAGCTGAGAAGGCTTTCAATTAGCAGAAGGCTTCATTTTCTTCTTATACCAATTAAGTTTTCTGTGGCTCCTTTCAATTAACACTGGATTCATATCATTGCAACATTAAAACAAGTTGGTGAGATTTTTTTAAGAAAATATATCATTTTAAAAATATTAATTTGAAAATAAAATTAATATATTTAAGATTCTTTTTGAATAGATTTTAATCCGAACATTTAAATTTTTTTCAAAAAAAAAGCGTTTTTATATGATGAAAATAAGTTTTATTAATATATTACTATCAATATTCATATTTATTATAAATTTTATATCTTTATAAGCATATTGTCAAAATTAGATGATACTAATATAAGAAAAATATCTTATAAACATTAAAATAATATCTTATTTATTAATTTTAGTGAAAAAGTCTATATATAATTATATAAAATTATCATTTTATCTAAATATTTTATGTTTTCAAAATAATGTAACATATATTTCTAATATATCAAAGTTATGCTTTCAACTCAAATTTATTCGGGATGAGCTCAAATCTAATATATATATATATATATATATATATATATATATATATATATATATATATATATATATATATAAAAAAAATAAAACATGGCTAATAAAAAAAAAAAAAAGCTAAGATAACTAAAAAATTATAAAATATGTAAATATTCCTTCAAAGCGTTAGTAGAGATACCTCTCGGTTCCTTCCAGACGAGAGTAATATATTATAAAAATATTATAAAATATTAAATTGTTATTAGCATTTATTAATTATCTAAAACCCAAATTTACATGCAAAAAAAAATTTTATGTATTTACATATGAACATCTAAAATTTTTATATTTACATATGCGTAACACAATTTATATTTACTAAGATATATTTTATTTTAAATTAATGATAATATTATTTTTTTGTATAATATTAAATATATAATATATAAAAAATATTATTATATATATATATATATATATATATATACTATATATATATTATATATACGTATATATATACAAATAAATTATAATTATATTTATCTTCATTTTAAAAAGTCTAAAGCTAATGCTTTACTTAATATAAAATATTTTTATTAATAAAATTGTAATAATAATTTTATCATTGTTATAATCCTATATTTTACAAAAAATATATATATTATATGCCTAAAATTCTTATAATATAATCTAATCATCTATTGTATTTTACATACCAAATATTATAATTTGTGATTTAAATCTAACACTTCTTAACATTATTTTTAGAATGAGATATTATATTAACAAAAATAAATTTAATTGAAATTTTAGCATTAAATATTATAAACAATCAAAATAAAATGTGATAAAATCAAATTTTTTTAATTAAAATATCTTTAAAGAGAATCAATGAAAAGAAATTAAAATCCTCGGCTGCGTTATTTTTCAACAATTATTTAAAGCTTTCATTGTCGTCTGTAATTATTGTCAATTTATGCCATCGCTAAGTTATATTATTTTTTTTTTGCATATCTTGACATGCTTGGGAATGGTGTAAAGTCAAAATAATTTATTAAAAATTTATAATTTTGATTTTTTATTATATTTTTTAGATTTTAATTATTTATCACTTCTATTTTTTTAATTATAACTTATATAGTTTAAATACATTGATATTTTTTTTATGTTTTTTTTTTTTTGTAATTTTTTATTCTTTAAATAATTATTTCTTTATTAACAAGGTTAAACATTCATTATATTTAAGCTTTAACTTAAAAATTGATTTTATTTCATCATGCATGGCAAAAATTTAACAAGATCAAAACCACCATCAGGTGGAGCATTTCGCTTTTAAGTTCAAAATGAAGATTCATCAAACTTATGATTCGCAATTAATCTAAGATATATGTTAATATGTAAGCATCATCGTAATATAAAACAATCAATGAGATATACATTAGAAGATATAGCTTGCAAATTATGATTTTCCAATCATGCTCATAGACCAAGTTAAGAGCAACTTTATTACAACCAAATGGATGTTTTGATTGACCTTTCCATACGTGTTAACTCATCAAGATCTTTGACAAACAACCTTGGATTGGTCAAAAATATCAATTGATTATCTTTTACAGTTAACGTCGTAAGAAGACTCGACAAACAATGATAGATCAAAACTTACCGCATAGGTTAATGAAAGACTCGACAAGCGCATATGATAGTCAAACTCACTTTTACTACCGGTAAGTCAAATAACACTTTGGTATGGATAGTCAAAAGGTCCTTGGTGGACTAAATACTCTTCATGATGTCATTACACTCGACAAATAATGATAGCAAAATTTCGATTATTCATTTGACCTCTTCCATACAAGTTAGCCATAACACTACAAAACAACCTGGGTAGGTCAAAATTCAAGAAATTGATTGACCTCTTTATAGGTTAGCATCAGTCACATTACATTATAACACCGGATAGGTCAAAATCTCGCCAGTTCAATTGCATCTTCCATACATGTTGCGATGTAACACTCACAAACAACTCAAAAGTCAAAATCGATTCAATTGACCTCTTTTGATTAACGTCATCGAGTCACATTTTGATGACAATTGGATAGTCAAAATCTCAGATTTAATTCGATCTTCCATTCTTACGTCAGTCCTCGACAAAAACCGGATAGGTTAAAATCTCGGATTCAATTCAACCTCTTCCACATGGTTCCTCGAGCAAAATGAGTAAACAAAATATTTGATATTCCAACACATGAAATGGTACTCTATATTGCATTGTTATCATGTCATTTAATTTGACCTTTCGATACTACAACAATTATTTAGTGAACCATTTTAGATATGGTTCATTTATGATTTCATAGTTTGACCATATTCGATTATTTTAGTTGCTCATAAGTAGTTAACACCTTTGTTGACATATTATTCAAATATTTAAATCCCAACCTCTCTTTTAGTGAAATGTGATGTTTCACCAGATGAAATTCCCATTACTTATATAATAATGTTAGTAGGGACAAGTTATAATAATAATGTAATAAAAAGCATATTGTAATAATGTACGGTGCCATTGCTCCACATGTTTGTACATACAATTTATAGGTGGGTTTAGTCATGGAAGCCATTATCTACATAATGAAACAAGTGTTGAATTTCCATCCATCCTTGATAATGTTTTCGAGAAAATATTACATGCGAGTCGGGGCGGTGCGTGGACTCTCTCAACATGTGTCCACTAATAAAATATTATTATTTTTATTTTATAATGCAGTAACCCCGGTCGCAATGTCGTTAACGCTATTGATCGCGTTCAAACAGATTGAACATGTTGACGGCATGGACACCGTTTGATTGAGGCCCTAAAAAATTTAGATATTTTCATTTTGAGTCTGTTTAGTTATAAAAATTGTAGTACTTCCTCGTGTGCATCGACCTTCCTCCGAGTTCTAAATCTGGGCATTAAAATCGAGGTATTATATCATTTTCTCCATCTTGACGTGAGGTATTTCTTCTTCCATTCTTGAACTTTAGAGATTTAGGGTTTCCACATTTGTTTCATAATAGAGCACATTTGAGTTCTTTAACAGAGACTATGGGGTTTTTTAGAGCTATTTTTGAAGTGTATACTCTGTACAGTCATGAGTGTACAACTTTTTTTTCAATTTTTTTTTAACTGTGGGGCTTGCCATATGTTTTGTACATGATATTGTAAGCTGTTTGGAGATATTTTCTAAAGAATTTTGGATTTTTTGGAGCTATTTTTGAAGTGTGTACACTCATTAGTGTATACTCCTTTTTTCAAAAAAATTTAACGTGGGGCCATATGTTTTGTACATGCTATTATAAGCTATTTGGAGATGCTTCTTTAAGAATTTGGGAGATTTTGGGTTGTGTTTCATATGTACCTCTACACTCATGAGTGTACACCATTATTTTCAATTTTTTTCAACTATGGGCTTGTCATATGTTTAGTACACATCTATTGTAAAATTTGGAGATATTTCCTAGAGTATTTGGGATTTTGGAGATATTTTTGAAGTGTACACTCTGTACACTCATGAGTACACATCCATTCTTTCAATATTTTTTAACTATGGGGCTTGTCATATGGTTTGTACATGCTATTGTAAGCTATTTGGAAATGCTTCCTAGAAAATTTGGAAGTTTTTTTTTTTCATGTGTGACTCATCATGAATGTAAACCCTTATTTTCAATTTTTTTTAATCATGGGGCTTGTCATATTTATATATTTATTGTAATTTGTTTGGAGTTTCTGGAGAAGTTAGGATTTTTTGGAGTTATTTTTGAAGTATACACTCTACAATTATGAGTATAACCCTTTTTCAATTTTTTTTAACCGAGGCTTGCAAAATGTTTTGTACATGCTATTTGAAAATATTTCCTAGAGAATTTTGAGCTTTTGGACCTCTTTTGAAGTGTACCTGTCACTCATTTTTCTTTTCAAAATGAATGACTTACCATATATTTTGTACATGTTATTGTAAATGTTTGGAGTTTAGACCTAGAATTTGAAACTTTTGGAGCTATTTTGGGTGTACACTCAGTACACTCATGAGTGTATACCATTATTTTCAAAAAAAATTCAATTGTAGGTCTTGCCATATGTTTTGTACATTTTATTGTAAGCTATTTGGAGTTTAGTCCTAGAGAATTTAGGAGTTTTTGAAGCTATTTTTGAAGTGTACACTATGTACACTCATGAGTGTACACCCTTTTTTTCAATTTTTTTCAACTATGGGCTTGCCATATGTTTAGTACATTCTATTGTAAGTTGTTTAGAATTTAGTCCTAGAGAATTTGGGTGGATTTTTGGAGCTATTTTTGAAGTGTACACCCTTTTTTCATTTTTTTTTAAAGGTTGTAAGCTATTTGGAGATATTTTTTGAAGAATTTGGGGGTTTTGAGCTATTTTTAAGTGTACATTCAGACATGAGTGTGCACCCTTTTTTCAAAATTTTTAAGCTTGTCATATATTTAATACATTCTATCATAAGCTATTTGGAGTTTAGTCTTAAAGAATTTGGGAGTTTTGGAGTATTTTGAAGTGTACACTCATAAGTGTACACCCAATTTCAACCGTGGGGCTTACCATTTGTTTAGTACATTTTATTGTAAGCTGTTTAGAGTTTAGTCCTAGAGAATTTAGAGTTTTTGGAGCTATTTTTGAAGTGTACGCTCTGTACACTCATGAGTGTACACCTTTTTTTCAATTTTTTCAACTCTGGGGCTTGACATATGTTTTGTACATGCTATTGTAAGCTGTTTAAAAATATTTCTTAGAGAATTTAGCACTTTTTAGAGTTATTTTCCATGTGTACACTTGTACAGTCATGAGTGTACACCCTTTTTTTTTAATTTATTAAGCGTGGGCTTGCATATATTTTGTACATGCTATTAAATATTTGGAGATGCTTCATGGAGAATTTTGCACTTTTTGGAGCTAATTTTTATGTGTACACTCTGGACCTCCATTCTGTAGACAATGTTCTCATTAATTCACTTTTCATTTGAAGCTTAAAATGTCTAAGAAAATGATAACTTTCAGATGCAGGCTATCCACCATTAGAGTAGTATTTGATTATATTTTAGGTCACTTTACTAATGAAGTGCTTGTCATTTTAAGAAGGCTACAAGTGCATCAATTCATTAGAATGCCTATAATTCAATAGATTTGGGTAACATAACTTCACTCATGTCCTCTTGGAATATAGAAAGTAGGTATTCTACATTGGTGTCCAATGCATTTCTTTCACCTCCAATGAAGTTGAATTAATAGTAGGGATGCCAAACAGATGGGAGAATGTTATATGAAAAAATCCCCACTTTTCAAGTCCAACTTAGTTGATTTTATAAATAAAATTGAAGTTGGATGGATTAGACTACATCACAGTTTGTGCAGTTGTACATACAAATTTTACTTTCAAATCTTTATTTTATATATCATAATTATAGCATGACATCGATTTGATCTCTATGCTATGACATAGAGATTTATTGATTATAATTGAAGCTATGGAGCTTCCTAGTTTCATAGTTTGATGGTATTACATCAAAACATTTGGCGCAGGCACGGGTACATTAGTGACTTTGTCACTCTTAATGGTACTTTACATCTTTGATTTATATTATTTTATGCATTGAAGCTAAGTTATGTAAATCTTTATTGCAAATCTAGGCGTGAGCCACAAGAATCATATGGCCACGTTCTTCTACAAAGCTACGATGTTACGATGGCCAAAATAAAATTTCGAGGATTCTTTAGTGATTTGGAGGGACACCGGTGATGCAAATAAATTTACTTCATTTATCTCAAAAAAATTTTTTTCTAGAAATTATCATATTTTCTTATTGGTATAACACAGGTCTTCCTATCATTTGAAGACATATCAGAGGAGGAGACCTGACTCTTTGAAATAGTGCCCCTGTCCTGCAGCAAACCCACAGTGAGCCTTATGGCTGTAAATGAACCAATGCACTCTTGAACTACTCGAACTCGGCTCGATTAATGCTCGTTCATGTTTGTTCAAATTAATAAACAAACAAGCTTGAACAATTTTGAAAACTCAAGGTTAAATGAAGAACATGAATGATCTTACTCGCTTGTTTATGTTCATAAACATACTGTTTATTGTTCGACAAGTGATTTGATAAATAATTAATATTAAGTTTGATAAAAATTCATATCTTATCTTCAAAGTATGAGTAAATATAACTTATATATATTTTTAATTATATATTCAATTAAAATATTATAATTTGCTAAATTTAGTAGTATAATTTATCAAAAATATATGATACATTTAATTAAATATTTATAAAATATAATTGATATTATAGCTTTATAAATTATAGGATAAATACACAAAATATAAAAAAAATCATATATTAATAATTAAATTATTTAATTAAAGCTAACATGTTACTTTATTTAATCGTAATTCGCAAGCTTTCATGCCCTAAGCTATGTCAGTTCGTCCTTGAAGCTAAGCTAACTTGCCTTCTATCGACTTAGTTGGCATTCCCTCATCTTCTTTTGACTTCCACCGGCATTCCCTCATCTTCTTATCAACTTTCGTCGGTCACTTTGTCAGTTTGTCCATTGAAGCAAAGCGACGAAGCTGTAACTTTCCTTCGGCATTGACTTCCGCTGGCATTACCTCGTCTTCTCTTCGACTTCCACCGGCATTCCCTCATCTTCTTATCAACTTTCGTCAGTCTCTCCCTCCATCCTTTTCAGTCGATTCACGAGGAAAGCCAAGGTAAATTGTGTCTTGAACCAATCGTTCTCTTTTCTTCTTCGACTTCCCACCTGTCCTTTTCAACTTCACTCTTTTTCCTCTTTGATTTCTGTTGGTTTGTCACTGTCTCTCTCTCAAGTTTTGAATTTTTGATCAGCTTAGGTATGACATTGAATAAATTATTTTGTGCTAACTACCAAGATTGATTTTAAAAGATATTTTCGATAATGAGAAGAGTGGTTCCATGCTACAAAGACTTTATAATGAGAGTAATCTTTCTTTATTTAGCAAATGATTTTTTGTCTAAATTATCAAAGTGCTTGTCTTTATTATCATCCTTAGTAAAATCTAATGGTAATTCAAGTCTTCTAATGGCATAGGCAAGGCTACCCATAATCTTGTAGCCAAATAACATTTCGGTGGTTGATTAGTTTGATGAAGATATCATTTTGGCCTTTAATGTTAGTCTCTTATTTGGCTAATTATATGAAGATGCTAATTAACAATTGTATATTTCATATGGTAGTTTGGTCATTACATAAAGTCATCTTTCAATGAATTATTTGAACATGACTCTCACAATTAGTAAAATTGAAGTTAAATATTTCATTCCGATTGTGTGCCTTATTATTTTTTTATAAAAATGCATCCTGTACGCTTATATATATATTTTTTAAAAGTTACATTTATTTTAAACAATGATCGATTGTGTGCCTATATTTTAAAAATAGCCAAATGTGTGCTTATATTTTAAAAATGATTGATTGTGTGCCTTCTTCTTTTATGAATTTATATGCATCATATTATCAAAACATTTAGCTCTTGATTTTTATGTATGTTTTAGTCAAGCTTACCCCTTATATAATTTTTCATAATTTAATTTCTTTTTAAAATCTAGATTTTGTATTGTGTGGGGAACTTATATGAGATTTAAGAAAGTATTTGCAACAAAAAAATTAGAGAAAACTTAAGTGCTCATTTAAATCTTATTCATTAACTCGATAATATATTTGTTTACTTATTTGAAACAAGCCAAGTACAAATCAAGCTTGAACATAGATAAAATTAAGCAAGCAAAGCTTGAACATCCATACGAAAGCTTCTCAACTCGAACTCGAACACGAACAACTTTTAATTTGTCCAAGACAAGTCCAATCCGATAAGTAATCGGCTCAATTACAACCCTAGCGAGCCCCATAGAAGCCCCATTCCAAGTCCAAGGAGTGCAGCCCCAAGTGGATCTCCCTACATCCCTCCTTGATATTCTCCTCCATCATATGTATCTAGCCTGCCATCTGCTACTACTCCTCCATAAAGCTTCAAGATAGATAAGATACTTTCAGGTTTCAGGGTTGTGGAGGATAGAGTATCATTTTTTGAAGCTTCAATAACTGAGAGAGTAGATGGTATTAATTCAGCTAGTCATTGAGGTGGTTGCTGACGAGGGTCCAAGCACTAGAAGCTCCTAAGCTACCACAAGGGAAGCTCCTAAGAAGGCTACCACGACGAAGATCTTTCGACCTTTCTTGGGTAGCATTGAACATGGTGTGAAGGGTGACAGAGGAAGAGAAAGCTATCTCATCCCCATTCACAAAAAAGTCTGAAGACAAGCGTGCATAACTCTCATTGTTGCCATAGAGGATATCTGACAGATGAGGTATTTCTTGGATTTCCTTTTAGTTTAATCTAATAAAGTTGATTTTAGTGATTTTTTATGTAAGTTAATAGAGAGGTTCCTACAGCAAATGATGAACCAACAACTACTGTCATAGTGGTTGAGGAGCATCAGGTGGAGGTATTTTTCATATTAGAAGCGTCAACTTTAATTCATATTGAATCTAGCTCTTAAACCTTATTAATTTTTTTTGCGGTTGATATCATGATGTTCTCCAAGCCAATCTTGACTCATTGACACTTCTTGCGATTCAAGGACAAGTAATTCATTGCTTAGTCAATTTCATTGTATATATAAAATTACCATTTAATTTAGTAGTGCTCTCATGCTTCACATGCAGTGATAGCATATTCTCGAGAATATCATTATTGTGAGAGGCCAAATTAATGAGTTGTTGACGGT